>CAUYSK010013777.1:0-62594 GCA_963575035.1 Avahi laniger | reverse complement strand
AAACCAGCCTGAGCAAGAGCGAGACCCCGTCTCTACTAAAAATAGAAAGAAATTAATCGGACAACTAAAAATATATAGAAAAAATTAGCCGGGCATGGTGGCGCATGCCTGTAGTCCCAGCTACTTGGGAGGCTGAGGCAGTAGGATCGCTTGAGCCCAGGAGTCTGAGGTTGCTGTGAGCTAAGATGACGCCACGGCACTCACTCTAGCTAGGCAAAAGGGTGAGACTCTGTCTCAAAAAAAAAAAAGGCTGAATTTTGCTTTATGTAAATTATATCTTAACAAAACAATAGTAAAAGAAATAGAGGAAAGAAAAGTCACACACAACCTTATCACCAAAAAATAACCACTTTTTACATTTTGATAATGTCCTTCCAGTCTTTTTTTTTAACAGACTTTATTTTTTAAAAGCAGTTTTAGGTTTATAAAAAACGTTTAAGCAAAAAGTACAGAGACTCCCCATATATCCCCTTTCCACCCCCACTCCCACTTTCCCCTATTATTAACATCTTGCATTAATGTAGTACATTCATTAATACTATTAATGATGAACCAATATTGATAGATTAACTAAAGTACATGGTTTACATTAGAGCTCACTCTTTGTGATGTACAGTTCTATGTGTTTTAATAAATGTATAATGACATATATCCAACATTATAGTATGATACAGAATAATTTCACTACCCTAAATATCCCCTGTGCTCTGCCTATTCATCCCTTCCCTCCACACCTTCCCCTGCCCTAACTCCTGGCAACCACTGATCTTTTTACTATCTTTATAGTTTTGTCTTTTCCAGGATGTTACATTCTTGGTATTATAGGGTATGCAGCCTTTTAAAACTAGTTTCCTTCACTTAGTAATATGCATTCAAGGTTCCTCCATGTTTTTTCAGGACTTGACAGTTCATTTCTTTTTATCATTGAGTAATATTTAATTATACAGATGTATCAAACCTTGTTTATCCATTCCCCTATTGAAGAATATCTTGGTTGCTTCCTATTTTCAGAAATTGTGAATAAAGCTTCTATAAACACTTATGTACAGGTTTTGACGTGGACATAAGTTTTCAATTTGTTTGGATAATACCTAGGAGTATGGTCCCTATATCATATGGTAAAGCTATGTTTAGCTTTGTAAGAAACTGCCAGACTGCTTTCCAAAGCAACTTTATCATTTTTCATTACCCAAGCAATGAATGAGAATTCCTGTTGTTCTGTATCCTTACCAGCATTTGTTGTTATGAGCGTGTGTAATGGTATCACATTGTTGTTTTAATTCGTTATTTCTTAATGGTTTATAATGTTGAATATCTCTTCATATACTTATTTGCAATCTGTATATCTTCTTTGCTCAGGTGCCTCTTTAGACATTTTGCCCCTTTATTAATTAGGTTGTTCATTTTCTTATTGTTGACTTTTAATAATTCTTTATATATTTTTAATACAATCCTTTATCAGATATGTGCATTGCAAATGCACAGTACTTGGCTTGTCTTTTCATTCTCTTAGCAGTGTCTTTCACAGAGCAGTGTATTTTACTTTTAATGAAGTCTAATTTATTAATTTTTGCTTTCATGAAATATGCTTTTGGTGTTGTATCTAAAACAGTGTTGGCTATTCTGGTTTGTGAAACATAAGGTCACCTAAGATTTTCTCCTATGTTATCTTCTAGAATTTTTACAGTTTTGCAATTTATGTTTAGGTCTTTGATCCATTTGAGTTTTTTTTTAATTTTTAAATATTATTTTTTATTATGGGTACATAATAGTTGTATATCTTTATAGGGTACATGTGAAATTTTGATACAGGCATACGATGTGAATTAATTGACTCAGGGTATTTGGGGTATCTATCACCTCAGACATTTATCATTTCTTTGTATTAGGAACATTCCAATCCCACCATTTTAGTTATTTTAAAGTACACCCTAATGTATTGTGGATTATAGTCACTTTGTTGTGCTATCGAATATTGTTCATTGTATCTAACTACACTTTTGCACTCATTAACCATTCCCACTATACCCCCATGCCTCTGCTACCCTTCCAGCCTTTTGGATTCACTTTGAATTATTTTTTTGTGAAAGGTTTAAGGGAGTATAGATGATTTTTGTTTGCATATGAATGTCCAGTTCTTCCAGCACCATTGTTGAAAAGACTGTCCTTTTTCCAATTAATTGGCTTTGCTCCTTTTGTCAAAGATGAGTTGACTATATTTGTGTTGGTCTATTTCTGGGATCCTTATTATGTTCTATTGATCCATTTGTCTAATCTGTCACCAAGCCACACTGTCTTCATTACTGTAGCTTTACAACAAGTCTTGAAGTTAAGTAGTGTCAGTACTTCGATGTTCTTCAATATTGTGTTGGCTATTCTGGTTTGCCATTTCATATAAACTTTTGAATCAATTTGTTGATTTCCACAAAGTAACTTGCTGGAATTTTGACCATTCTTGTATTGAATCTAGAGATCCAATTGGGAAGAGCTGACATATTGACAATATGAAGTCTTCCTATACACAAACATGAAATATCTTTCTATTTATTTGATTTCTTTTCTAAGAGTTTTGTAGTTTGCCTCATAAGGACCTTGTGCACATTTTGTTAGATTTATATCTAAGTATTTCATTTATTGGTACTAGTGTAAATGTTATTGCATCAATTTTAAAATCCAATTATTCATTGCTGGCATACAGGAAAGCAATTGACTTTTGTATATTAACCTTGTATCCTTCAACCTTGCTATAACTGCTTATCAATTTCAGGAGTTTTTGTCATTTTTGTCGATTGAGATTTTCTACATGGGCAGTCATGTCATCTGCAAACAAAAGTAGTTTCATTTCTTCCTTCCCAATCTACAGACCTGTTATTTACATTTCCCATCTTATTGCATTAGCTAGAACTTCCAGTACAATGCTGAATAAGATTGGTGAGAGTGAATATCAATACCTTTTTCCTGATCTTAGTGGGAAAGCATCCAGTTTCTCACTACTAAGTATGATGCTAGCTTGTAGGTTCTTTGCAGATGTCCTTTATCAAGTTAAGGAAGTTCCCCTCTATTTCTCATTTTCTGGATGGTGTTGGATTTTATCAAATGCTTTTTCTGCATCTATTCATATGTTCATGTGATTTTTTTTCTTTAGGCTGCTGATGTGCTAAATTGCCTTAATTGATTTTTGGATACTGAAACAGACTTGCCTACCTGGAATAAATCCCACTTGGTTGTGGTGTATAATTATTTTCATATATTGTTGGATTCAATTTGTTAATATTTTCTTGGGGGCTTTTGCATCTATGTTCATTAGACGTAATGGTCTGTAGTTTTCCTGTAATGTCTTTGTCAGGTTTTGGTACTAGGGTAATACTGGTTTCATAAAATGAGGTAGGTTGTATTCCTTCTGCTTCTAGTTCCTGGAATAGATTCTAGAGAATTGGTATACTTTCTTCATTAAATGTTTAGTAGAATTCACCAGTAAACCCATCTGGGACTGGTGCTTTCTTTTTTGGAAGGTATTATTTAGTAATTCAATTTCTTTAATAGATATAGGCCTATTCAGATTATCTATTTTTGTGTGTTTGGGTGGGTTGTGTTTTACAAGGAGTTGGTCCATTTTACCTAAGTCATCAAATTTGTGGACATAGAGTTGTTCATAATATTACTTTGTTATCCTTTTAAAGTCAGTGAGATCAATAATGATGGCCTTTCAGTTCTAATATTATTAATTTGTGTCCTCTCTTTTTTTCTTAGTTAACCTGGTTAGAAGTTTATCAATTTATTATTGTTTATTGTTTATCTTTTCAAAGAACTAGCTATTGGTTTCATTGATTTTCTCTACTGTTTCCCTGCTTTCACTTTCATTGATTTCTGCTCTCATTTTTAAAAATTTATTTTCTATTGCTTATTTTGGATTTGATTTGCTCTTCTTTTTTCTAGTTTCGTAAGGTGCAAGTCTAGATTATTGACTTTAAATTTTTCTTTTTTAAATATATTAATTCCAATTCTATAAATTTCCCTCTAAGTACTGCACTTGCTGCATCCCACAAATTTTGATAAGTGGTATTTTCATTTTCATTTAGTTCACAATATTTTTAAATTTCTCTTGATACTGCTTCTTTTACCCATGTGCTATTTAGAAATATTTTGGAATTCTATATCTATCTTTCTGTTATTGATTTCTAGTTTTTTTTATTTATTTATTTCAGGATATTATGGGGGTACAAACATGTTGGTTACATGTATGACTTTGCCACACCCAAACCATGATTTGAGGCATGCCTTTTCCCCCTTACAATGCTCACCGTGTCCATCAGTTGTGAGTTTACCCCTCCCCAACCCCCTAATCCTGGAGAATATTACTACCATGTGAGCACCATAGTGTTGATCAGTCAGTGCCAATTTGATGGTGAGTACATGTGGAGCCTATTCTTTCGTTCTTGTGATACTTCGCTTCGGAGGATGGTTTCTAGTTTAATTCCAGTGTGGTGTGAGAGCACCACTTACATGTGTTAAGGTGTGTTTTATGACCCAGAATATAGTCTATTTTGGTGAATGTTTCATGTGAGCTTTAGAAGAATGTTTATTCTACTGCTGAGGACTGGAGTACTCTATAAATGTCAATTATATCCAGTTAACTGGTGGACTGACTATGTCTTTACTGAATTTCTTCCTGCCAGATCTATTAATTACTAATAGAAGGGTGTAGAAGTCTCCAACTATAATAGCTTGTCTATTTCTCCTCGCATTTCTATCAGTTTTTGCCTCATGTATTTTGATGCTTTGTTAGGTGCGTACACATTAAAGGCTGTTATGTCTTCTTGGAGAATTGAACCCTTTGTTACTATGTAATGCTCCCAATTTATCCCTGATAATTTTTCTTGTCTTGAAGTCTTCTTTGTCTGAAATTAATATAGCAACTCCAGCTTTCTCTGGATTAGTGCTAGCACAATATCTTTCTCCATCCTTTTACTTTTAATCCATCTGTGTCTTTATATTTAAAGTGGGTTTCACTTAGCATAATGTCCTCTAAGTCCATCCATATTATGGCAAATGGCAGGATCTCCTCCTTTTCTTAAAGGCTAAATAATGTTCCATTGTATATTGATACATTACGCTAAGTAAAATAAGCCAGACACAGAAAGAAAAATATCATACGATCCCACTTAGATGTGGCATTAAAACAATACAGATCAAATACACAGAGATAGAGAACAGAACACTGGTTACCAGACTCAGGGTTTGGGGAGAGGAAATGGGGAGATGTAGATCAAAGGATACAATGTAGCAGATACGTATGTATAATAGGGTAAACAAGTCTAAAGATGAATGTGCAACATGAGGACTATAGTTAATAATGGTGTATTTTATTCACAGTTTTTGCTAAATGAATAGATTATAGCAGGTCAATTGAACAATTTGTCTCTCAGGTGTATTCAATTGTCCCTGGATATTTGTACTAAAACATACTAAAACCAAAAGTCAAAACATCATATCAGTTAACAGGATATTGTTCTGATATATGCAGTAAAAGGGAATTGAAAACATTACTTCCAAAATACTACTCATTGATTTGTAAGTAATGACCACCAAGCTAAATCAGATACAGTTCAAAGTAATGCTTGCCTATGTTGTGACAGAAATTGTAGATAGTGACCACAGTACGGGCTGAAATTTCAGTCTCTGTGACTTCTATAGACCATAGAAATAGAAGACAAAGTCACGTTTTCAGGGAGACATTGGATTTTGTGGAAAAAGATTCCTTTCAAAGGGAGACCCATGACGATTGGCAAATTGTAGTGAACACATTTTTACAAATAGCTGTCTTTGCACTGGTGTCATACCATCCATTGTAAGGGATGGTGACATGAAGAACATTCAGGAGTCATGGATAACAAATTACGCTGCTCTGAGATGTCAGTGGCTGGTAGCTTTGAAGCACTGACAATAATAGGCTGCTGTGATCCTTGAAATAAATGTCTATCCATTAGGAGAAGGGAAATGAGAATTTTCTCAAAAATAAAACCACTAAAAATTTTTTTCTAATTTTACCTGCAGGGGTTGATCAAAATTGAGGAATATTACCCAGCATGACTGAGGAATTTGACTCACAGGGACAAATTGTTCAATTGATCTGATTATAGCTACTCTTGTGGATAAGATATTAATAATAAATGTTAATTTGTTTCTCTATAGTAACCATTTCAGTATATATGTATCTCATTAATGTCATGTTGTATATCTTAAATATACATGATCTAATTTATTAAAAATATTTTTTGAAAAAATATCATGGGTTTCTTGTAGACAACATATAGTTGGTTTTTTAATCCAATCTGACAATCTCTGCCTTTTAGTTGATTTATATAGACAATTCACGTTTAAAATGATTATTAACTAGTTGGATTAATATTGACCTTATTTGCAACTATTTTCTATTCATTGCCCTTCTTTTTCATTATTATTTTTTTTTTTTGGTCTTCCACTCTTTTTCTGTCTTCTCTGGTTTTAACTGAATATTTTATATTATTCCATTTCCTCTCTTAGCATATCAATTATACTTCTTTTAAGAAAGTTTTTATTGGCTGCCCTAGAATTTGCAATATATGTTTATAACTAATCTAAGACCACTTTTAAACAACACTATACCACTTCACATGTAGCGTTAAGTATCTTCTAACAGAATGTTCCCAGTTCCTCCCTCCCATTCCTTATTACACATCACTGTCACTCATTTCACTTTTCCACAAGGTATAACCATCTAATATATCATTGCTGTTACTATTTTGAACAAACTGTTCCCTATTATATCAATGAAGAAAAAAGATTTTGTTTTACCTTTACTTATTACTTCTCTAATGTTCTTCCTTTCTTTATGTAGATTCAAGTTTCTGACCTATGTTATTTTCTTTCTTTCTGAAGAATTTTTGTTAACATATCTTGTAAGATAGGTCTACTGGTGGCAAATTCTCTCAGTTTTGTTTGTTTGAGGAAGTCTTTATTTTTCATTTATTTTTGAAAGATAAATTCCCTGGATACAGAATTCTAGATTGGTAGTTTTTTTACTTTCAACAACTTAAGTCTTTCACTTCCTGCTTTCTCTGTTTGCACAGTTTCTGAAGAGAAATCTGATGCAGCTGTAAACTGTAGGGGAAGGGGGATTATTCTGTAATTGTATAATTAGTTCTCACTCAGTCTTTTTTATTAAGCCAACTTTTTGGAGTAGTTTTAGGTTCACAGCAAAATTAAGAAGGTGCAGAGATTTCCATATACCCTCTACCACCCCAAACGCATAGTGTCTCCAGTTATCAATATCCCCCATCAGAGTGGTACATTTGTTTCCACTGATGAACCTGCATTGACACATCATTATCACCCAAAGTCCTCAGTTTATATTATGGCTTATTCTTGGTATTGTACATTTTATGGGTTTGGATAAATATATAATGATATGTATCCACCATTATAGTATCATACGGAGTAATTTTACTGTCCTAAAAATCCTTTGTGTTCTACCTATTCATTCCTCTCCTTCTGCTAAGCCCTGGCAGCCACCGATCTTTTTACTGTCTCTATAGTTTTGCTGTTTTTGGAATGTCATATAGTTGGAATCGTACAGCATGTGGCCTTTTCAGATAGGATTCTTTCACTTGGTAATATGCATGTAAGTTTAGTCCATGTCTTCTCACGGCTTGATGGATCATTTTTTTTAGCACTGAAAAATATTTCACTTCCTGGATTTACCAAAGTTTATTTATCCATTCATCTATTGAAGGGCATCTTGGTTGCTTCCAAATTTTGGCAGCTATGAATAAAGCTGCTATAAACATCCATGTGCAAGTTTTGTGTGGACATAAGTTTTCAACTTTTGGGGGTAAATACCTAGGAGTGTAGTTGCTGGCTTATATGGTAAAAGTATGTTTAGTTTTGTAGGAAATTGCCAGTCATCCAAAGAACTGTACCATTCTGCATTCCTGTCAGCAATGAGTGAGAGTTCCTGTTGCTCCACATCCTCACCAACATTTGGTGCTGTCAGTGTTATAGATTTTGGCAAGTCTAACAGGTGTGTAGTAGTATCTCATTGTTGTTTTAGTTTGCATTTCCCTGATGACATATGATATGCAGTATTTTTCATGTTTATTTGCCATTTGCAGATCTTCTTTGATGAGGTGTCCGTTAAGGTCTTTGGCTCATTTTTTAATTGGGTTGTTGTGTTCTTATTGTTGAGTTTTAAGAGTTCTTTGTATATTTGGGATAGTAGTCCTTTATCAGATATGCCTTTTTGGCAAAAATTTGCCAGTCTGTTACTTGTCTTTTCATTTTTTGACAGTGACTTTTGCACAGCAGAAACTTTTTAATTTTAATGAGGTCCAGTTTATCAATTCTTTGTTTCATGGATATCATCTCTGGTGATGTATCTAAAAAGTCTGGTGATGTATCTAAAAAGTCATCGCCAATAATGAATGCTGGCAAGGATGTGGAGAAAGGGGAACCCTTGTACATGGTTGGTAGGAATGTAAATTAATGCAAACACTATGGAGTACAGTATGGAGGTTCCTCAAAAAACTACAACTGGAACAACCATATGACCCAGCAATCCCACTGCTGGGTATATATCCAAAGGAGGGGAATTCGGTATGTCAAAAAGACGTCTGCACTCTCATGTTTATTATAGCACTACTCACAGTAGCCAAGATTTGGAATCAATCTGAGTGTTCATCAACAGAGGAACAGATAAAGAAATTGTGTTACATATACACAATGGAATATTACATAGCCCCAAAAGGAATGAAATCCTGCCATTTGAAACAACATGGATGGAACTGGAAAACATTTTATGTTAAGTGAAATAAGCCAAGCACAGTAAGACAAATCTCACATGCTCTCATCCATGTGTGGGAGCTAAATATTAAAAACAATTGATCTCGTGGAGACAGAGAGTAGAATGATGATTACCAGAGGCTGCGAAGGGTAGCGGGGAGGGGGTATAAAGTGGGGATGGCCAATGGGTCCAAAAATATAGTTAGATAATGAGATAGAATGAACAATATTGGACAGCACAACGAAGTGACTAGAATGAATAATAAGTTAGAGTATACTTTAAAATAACTAAAATAGTGGAATTGAAATGTTTCCAACACAAAGAAATGATGGGGTTGGGAACTTGAGGCCTCAAGGCCACCTGTGGCCCTTCGTATCCCGAAGTGCAGCCGCCTGACCAAATCCAAACTTCACAGAACAAATCCCTTTATTAAAAGGGTTAATTTTGATTAATCCACATTACATGCCTGTATTAAAACATTGTATGTGCCCTATAGAGATATACAACTATTATGTACCATAATAATTGAAAATAAAAAATCATTGCCAAACCCAAGATTACCTAGATTTTCTCCTATGTTATCTTCTAAGAGTTTCATAATTTTGCATTTAACATTTAGGTCTGTGATTCATATTGAGTAGCTTTTAGTAAAGGGTGCAAGGTCTACGTCTAGATTTATTTATTTATTTATTTTGGATGTGGATGTCCAGTTGTTCAAGCACCATTTATTGAAAAGACTATCTTTTCTCCATTGGATTGCTTTGCAGTTGATGATGTGTGTGTGGGTCTACGTCTGGGCTCTCTATTATGTTCTATTGATCCATTTGTCTATTCTTTTGCCAATATCACACAGTCTTAATTACTATAGCTTAATAGTAAGTCTTGAAGTTAGATAGTTATCAGTCCTCTCTGACTTTGATCTTCTTTATTATTGTCTATTCTGGGTCTTTTGTTTTTCCATATAAACTTTAGAGTCAGTTTGTTGATATACACAAAATAAGTTGCTAGTATTTTTACTGGTATTATATTGAATCTATAAATCGAGTTGGGGAAAACTGACATTTTGACAATACTGAGTCTTTCTATCCATGAATATGGACTATCTCTCCATTTTATTTAGTTATTTGATTTCTTTCTCCAAAGTTTTGTAGCTTTCATCATTTAGCTCTTGTACATATTTTTTTGGATTTATACCTAAGTGTTTTGGTTTTGGCTATGCTAATGTAAATGGTATTCTATTTTTTATTTCAAATTCCACTTGTTCATTGCTGATATATAGGAAAGCAATTGTCTTTTGTACATTAATCTTGGGTCATTCCACCTTGCTTATTAATTATAGGAATGTTTTTTGTCATTGTTGTGATTCTTTGAAGTTTCCTACAAAATCATGTCTGCAAACAAAAGTAGTTTTATTTGTTCCTTCTCAATTTGTATACTTTTTTCCCATTTCCCATCTTACTGCATCTATTGTAGATTTTCAATTCATTCAGCTTTTTTCTTGTGACAACAGGATCTATAAATAAATCTATTTATATAGATTGAGCTCTTTCCAGTCTTTTTTCCATGCATTATATGTATAAAAGTTTTATTACAAAATTAACAACTTATAGTATACACACCTTATAAACTACATTATAAAAATAACATATCAGAACATTTCTGTGGCATTAAATATTTTCCCCATATCTCATGTCTGGTGACACAATTCTACACCAATATACAGCTGAACCATAATTTATTAACTAATCCCCTATTTGGGGATATTACGTTATTCTCTTTTCTATTAAAAAATCCATGACAAGCATCCTTGCATATAAACCTCTGTGTGCAACACTAGTTATTTTTTCAATATAAGTTCTTATAAGTACAATTCTTGGGTCAAAGGTTTCAAATGCTTTCAAATTCTTGATCTATATTGCCAAACTGCCTTCCAGAAAGGTTGAACCCATTAGCAGTGGGTGATAATGCCTAGCAATGGATATTTCAATTATTTAAAAATTTGCCAATTTGGTGAGGGAAATGGAACCAATCTTTCTTTCCTTTTTTTTTTTTTTTTGAGACAGAGTCTCACTGTGTTACCTAGGCTAGAGTGTCGTGGCGTCATCCTAGCTCACAGCAACCTCAGATTCCTGGGCTCAAGCAATCCTTCTGCCTCAGCCTCCCGAATAGCTGGGACTACAGGCATGTGCCACCATGCCCGGCTAATTTTTTCTATATATTTTTCGTTGTCCAATTAATTTCTTTCTATTTTTAGTAGAGACGGGGTCTCACTGTTGCTCAGGCTGGTCTTGAACTCCTGAGCTCAAACAATCCGCCCGCCTCGGCTTCCCAGAGTGCTAGGATTACAGGCGTGAGCCACTGCGCCTGGCCTTTCTTTCCTTTTTATCAATAAGTGAATATATATTCATTTTTGGTAACCATTTTATTTCCCCTTTTATGATATTGTCATTATTGTTAACATTGTTATATTAATCTATATTTCTGGACAAAGAGTAGGTGCTCAAAACCATTTATTAACTGAAAGAATATAAAAAATACTTTTTAGGCAGAACTTGTGTTTTTCAGCCAAGTCTTAGCAATACAATTTTCTTGGCATAGACACAAATTAAACTTCTGCTCCATATATTTAAGGATATTCAAGGATAGGATAAGAAATATTTAAAATATTTTAATAATCTCAGCATCTTTAACTGATTAATTTCCCAAGACTAACATCTAAATGTTGATGAGAGTGATTGTTTCTGTACAATAAATTTATAGTCTCATTGACAAACAGTTAAGTGATTTGTATTTCACATATACAACTTATTTCAACATTTCAGAAAGAATCTGAGTATACACTTGTAAGAAAATTCATGAAGGTGGCTCCTTAAAATGGCATTATTAAGCTAGTATAAATAGTCATATGGGTCTGGGGCCACTAATACTTGAATGGAAGTAGAACAGAAGTTATTTTGTAGGTTTAATTTCACACTGCAAAGTAAGATAGAACCTGTGTATTATGTGTTTGGTTCTGGGTTATTTTTCTTGCTTGAATTAGCTCAACAGAGGTTGACATCATATTTATCTATTTAAAATATGAAATCAAATGAGCTTTTGCTATCAGCTATGTGTTCTGCATGGTTGAATGACTTACCCCTTTCTTGATGAAGAAGAAATGGGATAATAAAAAATAAATACCTCTGAAAGACTAAGCAAGTACTAAAATAAAACGAGCTATCAAAATGTGGGTTTCAACTGCATTTACACATTTTTAAAACTCTCATCCAAACTGTTAAAAATTCTAACGTGCAGGAAAGTCTATTTCCAAAGGTACAGTTTACATTGATGCAACAAGGAAGGTATTCTTTACATATCTCTTTCAAGTGAGTTGCTATCTCTTCTCTAAAGTATCTTTAAGATACATTATTTCACCGACACTGTTAAATGGATTACTTCAATATATCTGAGCTCACAGTTATTCATGAAAACCACAGATAATCCAAGTAACTGATTTCAGCCAATAGATTCCAGTTCCCCCAAATTCAGTTTCTAAGGAGTATTGTTAGACAAAGTGTGAAAGCTGAGTGATCTGAATTTCCCTACCCCAAATTTGACTTAAAGGCTAGGAGGTAGATGATAAGTGCAAAAAGCAAACAGGAAACCAGGTCCTGGAAAAATGTGGAGCCAGGTGAGAATGGTGATAACAATATTAATAACAACAACTAATATTTTTTGAGCACTTCCTATGAGCCAGGCCCTGTTCTAAGGGTTTTACATATACGAATTCACTAAATTCTCACGACAGCCCGATATAGGTCCCATTATTAGCTCTATTTCACAAATGAAGAATCTAAGGCACAGAGAGGTTTGGTAACTTGTCCAAGTTGACATGAGTAATCAAGGTATGGATGTGGATTTAAACCTATGTAGTGTGAATTTCGAACTGAGGACATAACTTTAACAGAATTCTACCTGGCCTGCCATGTAGTTGGTAAAGTGCAGGTCATCCACTTTTAGAACTTGGAAATTAAAGGGCTTCAATATATTCTTGCCTAACCTTTTCTCAAATTACCCTTCCACTCTACCTTCAAAACACAACTTTGAGTACCTTTTGAAGAACCAGTCTTATTTGTAATGAAGTCAAGTAATACTCAAGACCGACTATATAAGATGGTACAGCTGGCAGAGACTTTATTTTGCATTTTTGTATTTATATCAGTGACACAGCATAATGTATAAAATAGTGCCCATGGTCTCAAGGGCTTTGAAATCTTATTGGGAAGATGCGATTACCTCAGCTAAAAGCTATTTTTCATTCTCTTTGAACCTAACAGCACTTTTCTCATATGCTCACATGACATTTATCCCACATACCAGTATCTTCTAAACTATGCTTTCTGAGGATGCAAGTATCGTACTCAAACACTAACTGCTAATAGAAACCTGATCTACAATGCAAACTTAACGGTCTTTTCTCAAGTGCATTGGCCTTATTATCTCAGCAGCATGAGATTTGGCCAATTATTCCTCAGACAGAAATTCACAACTCTTAGACGGAAAAACTTCAGGAACCGAAGGCAAATAAGGAGTTAAACAGGAATGCCATTGGTGCTATCAAACAATGCTTCTGCAGTTATTCACATTGATATTTTTTAAAGCACATCACAAAAGAAAGTACCATAATCTTTAAGAAATGTTTTAGCATGGTTGTCCAAGATTGAAAGGTTAGCACAATTATACTGATTTCACTATGAACACATTGGAGAATGATCAGTTTTCAGAAATTATTAATATGATAAAGTCAATTTCAGTATATTTTCATAAGTTTAACTTTTAAAAAGATTTTGGCATTACGTAGGAGATAATTTAATGAGTTACACGTATAATCAACCACACCTAAAGTCCTAGTATATCATCTTGGACAAGAAAAACAAATGAGTTGATTTTACTGAAACAAAGATGCCTCACCCCCTTCTAGGAGATATAAGCAGAAAAAGTAAGGTAATCACTTGCCAATAACTGAGAGATACCAGCTGTGGAATGAATGACTTAGTACTAACTAATGGTATCTGAGAGTAGAATTTGGTCTCAAAGGAATTCCAACTAACAAGTGAGATGGACCTTCAACCTGCATCATCATAGCTATTTTTCAAATGGTTCAGCTGGCCCTAATTAGAGGTGGCAATTCCTGCTACGTTAGGGGCCCCTGTTAACAGGAACAATGATGACAAAAAATAAGCAACAACAGAGATATGCCACTATGCCATCAATGTTTTGTCCAATCATTACTGCTGAGCCCCCAGGATTAGGTCGAAAGGTCAATAACTTCATCATCAGTCCAAAATCAAGAAAACATTCCCATGAACTGTTTTCGATAAGAGCTATTACTGTAGACACATCACCATGTCAGTATTACAATAATATTTATTCTATTATAACACATACAGTCAGTGGAAAGGGAGAGATGAATCTTTGCTGTTCATTATATGAGTGGACACATCAAGTAAACAAATTCCTTTTTAATTATTTATTTCTTAAAAAGGCTACTAGAACAGTGAAGAAAAAATAAAGGCATAAGTACTTCTCTTCTGTCATTTATCAAACTCGAAACAGAATGTAGGAAGGATAAGATGTAATAGTTAAGGAAAAAAGTCTCTTATTTCTGTGGCTATTGTGTTTCCTATAGTTGAAGACTGTCAGATTTCCTCAGGACTTTAAGACTTCATTTCCAGGCTGTGGAAATGAAGTGAAAAAGGAAAGTCAGGAAGAAGTCAAATTCTCCATCCTGTGTATGCAGCTTATTCTTTCACGCAGGATTTATCTTATTCCTACTAGCTGGATCATTTGCCCAAAATTAATTCAACTTAATATATATTGAGTATCCTATTTACAGCATGGCCCTCCCACTATTTTCCTTGTGGCTATTTCACTTTTCTACTAGCAGGTGGGTAAATTCGATGAGAAGAAAAGAGTCCATAGTTCAAAGAGGTTTGATAGTGAAGCAAGGTGACACCTTTGGCTAAGAACCAGAGATTTTCCATGAAATTTCAATTTATTGTGCCCTTCTATCTTCCATTAGCATGGATAACTGGGAGTTAATAGTACTCTCATTAGTCTACGATGAGGCCATGGGGAGATCCTTTTACAGAAATGCTGCTCTGCTCATGAAACCTGACCTGAATATTTTTTTGTGGCTAAAATCATCTCTTTCATGTCATATGGCTTAGGACTTTGGGCAAAAATCAAAACTCTTGTTCAAAAAAACACATTGTTCTTCCTATCAGCACCTCAGCTGTGCAAGTCTCTGTTAAAGGAGACTTTTTGTTTGGTCAGGAATACTTTCTTTCTGTTTGGTCAAGAATACAAGTTGGGCTCTTGAGCACAATCAAATTTGCATTCCCTGCACCTGATATCTAAACCACTCAGCTTTCACTTCAGACAACGTGAGATATATCTTGACTACAGGTGTACTTTAGAGACTTCAATTGCGAACTGACACAATAAACCCTGATCCAAATTGGTTACAAGACAGTGCTTTAATTTTGTAAAATAATATGTTTGCATAGCTGAGCTCAGAAAAAAAGACTAGAAGTATCCACATCAATTAACTAAGGTTATCCATAAATGTTGAGATTACTGCTGATTTTTGCTTTCCTTATACTTTTATGTAGCTTCTGAATGTTCAACAACTTTTTAAACTTCTATTTTAAAATTATAAAGAAATCATGTGAATATAAAACTTGCTTAGGGCATCTGGTAGTTGACTATCCAGTCTAGTAGACATATTAAACACCTATATGTTTAACATTTCTATGTTCTATCTTCCAATTAACTTAGGTCATTCAAAGGTAAAGTTCCTGGACCACGTTTCCTTACCAATTACAGAAAGAACTTCATTGAATTATAATTTAATATTTGCTCTCTTCCTTTACAGAGGCTCAATAAAGAAATGCCGAACAGACAATGCTTCTTTCTTCTATGAAACCAAAATTACAGATGGTCTCCTTGTGCCACCCAGGATGTGCTTTATTCAGTCATCCCATGATCAATACTGCTTGAGTGAGTAAGAGGTGGGAACAATCTCTGTAGATGAAACTGTAAATTTTCTCTTGCCAACAAACCCAAAGTTTCTCTTTTTATCCTTTCAAGAAGCATAAGCCTCACTTAGAGTGCAAATGATATAATCTACTAAACCGGATGTTAAAGACATCTACTCTTTCTACTTTCTTCAGATGGCATCTATTTTATTTCATCACTAAAAACATTATCTTGCACCTATACTTTCATCTTCATGTACCTAATCTTTCTAGAAATACATAAGCTATAAATCTTAAGTGAATAAAATATTCTTTGCAATGACCTGTGACAATATTAAAAGTCCTGGTGGAGGCCGGGCACGGTGGCTCACGCCTGTAATCCTAGCACTCTGGGAGGCCGAGGCGGGCGGATGTTTAAGCTCAGGAGTTCGAGACCAGCCTGAGCAAGAGCAAGACCCCGTCTCTACCAAAAATAGAAAGAAATTAATTGGACAGCTAAAAATATATAGAAAAAACCAGCCGGGCATGGTGGCGCATGCCTGTAGTCCCAGCTACTCGGGAGGCTGAGGCAGTAGGATTGCTTGAGCCCAGGAGTGTGAGGTTGCTGTGAGCTAGGCTGACGCCACGGCACTCACCCTAGCCAGGGCAACAAAGTGAGACTCTGTCTCAAAAAAAAAAAAAAAAAAAGTCCTGGTGGTTTGCTCCAAGTACACAAAGCCAGGGCCTTGGTTTTCCTTGTCCCACCTCCTTAGTTCCTAGTTTGTTGTTCTTTAGTTTTCTGTCCAGAAAGCAAGAATTCTTCTCAATTTGTACATAGAGAATCTTTTAACTTCAAAGAATATTAATGACTCAACCAATACCACACAGCAAACAACAGAAGACTGACCAGAAACCAGGTCTTTTGACTTTAAGTATAGTATTCTTTCCGTTAAACTTTGAGGACATTCCAATCCCACTGAGAAGTCAGGGAACTAACTCTAAGAAGCATGGACATAAAGGCACATATTTTTAACCTTCCTCACTACTTTCCTTCAGCTTAGCTAATTCAGGTTCCTGAATAATTTTAGTTCTAGTCTCAGTCTTTTAATTCCCAAATAGTATACTGCCTCTCTTAGGAATTTCAGTTACAAAGTTCTTTATTTATTCACTTGGATCATCTCTTTTGTGTTAAGTAGCTGTCATGTATAAAGGACTGAACTTCTATTCAAGAGAATGAACTGGCTTCCTCAGAGAATTGTCAGAGGCAAACTGGTATAGGGAACAGAACATGAATTTGGAGATCTGGGTTTTAGTTTTGGTTCTGGCCGGGACTTGCTATCTTTGCGCAGTCACTTGACCGCATTGTGTTTCAAGTTTCTCATCTATGATTAAGGGGATAATACCATTTGGTTTGTAAGAGAGTTGCTCTAATAGTTATTAAAAGTTTACTATATGCCAGCTGCTGTACAAGGCACTTGGTATACACAATCTCATTTATTCTTCAAATGATCATGTTGATGCTCGTTACGCTATTATTTTTCCCATAGTACTAATAAGAAAACTAAAGCTAGAGGGGTTAAGTAACATTCCCAAGGTACGTAAGTTAAGTCACGGAGCTGGGGGTTGGATCTAGGCTAACTCCAGAGCCTCCATGCCAAAACCCACTGTCCCCTTCCCAAAATAAAAAATAATTAAGAATGCACTTTGAAAACCTTTAAGCTATCTAATTTTAAGGTGTGCTTCCCTTCTTCTACTTCTGCCTACTTAAATTTGTAAGACATGAACAGGTCTACTCTTTTGCTTGCTTCTTGCTATTGTTCAAAAATCACCTCAAATGTCCAAGTGAGAATCTGGAGGAAAAAATTCATGCCTTCCTGGCTGGCTTTCACAATAGACAGAGAGATTCTGGGTAGGCTCCATAAGGCCATGCTTCACATGTCTCTAACTTTGTAAGTATCTTCTCCCTTCCCTTTAATCTTTTGGTGGTATCTTCCTAAGAAGTCCAGAGGTCCACTTTCAGCCACATTTGAATGATGAAAGCTTTTCTCCTGAGGAGAAAAATGAGTGAGAATCTAGTCCCTTGAAGATCCAGTTAACTCACCTTATAAAGCAGGAAAGGACTCCATGAAATACATGAACAATATCTCTCTCCAGAACCTTTGCCAGACTTGGCATAGGCTGGTCCATTAGAAATACATAATTGAATATTTTTAACAACTCAATTCTTCAACCTCACTTTGATCAATAGTTCATTACCTAAGTTAGATCTGCCAAAAGGGGCAAACTCATCAGCCCATTTGTCCCATATTTGCATGAATATTATGCTGTGAATGTTACGCTCCTTTGAACTTCAAAAGAGTTTCCTGGCCTCATTGACTGCAACTTTAACAACAGAGCCCAATGGAGTTATAGAAAGACCTTTTCCCAGCTAAAGACCTCAAACCTTGCTGATGCTGGATGGTAACAAACTTTTATACAAGCAACAAATGGCTCATTCATCCATTGCAATAAACTATCAGTATTTTTTGACTTCCTGAGCCTGTCTTCCCTCTTGTGAGAGCAACTGTAACTATGCGTAATTAGCTAAAGCTTTCCAGATCTGTTGAGATTTCTACACCAATTGAGTGAGCATCTTTGACCATAACAGCATCCATCCTCATTCCACCTGATGTCCCAAATAGGAGAGCAAACAGGCTACAGAGCATCCTCCTAGAGTTTTATATTCTAACCAGTCTCTGAAAGATCAAAAACTTTGGCTTCCTTTGGTAAAATGGCATTAGGCAGCAAGGAGAGATGTGAAGATTTATTATGCCTACACTTACATGTCTTCCAAATGGTTTCTTTTTTAATTAAAAAAAATCCTTTCTTTTTTCTTCATCTACTCCCATACCTACCCATCTTTAGAATTGGACAGTAAGAATATAGGAAATGATATGTCTTTATACTTTAAAGAGCTTTTACCCTATTGTAAAAGTAATGCTTGCTAATTGGGGAAACTTTGGAATAGACAGACACTGCATACCATACGTGAATATAAATTTCAGATGGAATAGAGAACCTTGGGCAAAAGCCCAAATTGTGGCAGCAACAGAAGAAAACATAGAATATAAGGTGGGAGAGATCTTCCTAAGAACAAGAAATCCAGAAGCCATATAGGAAATGAATGACAGATCTGACTACATAAAATTTTAAAACTTCTATATGGGAAAATGAAATTTAAATAAGGTTTAAAACAAATGGCAGACAGAAAATCATATTTGAAATACAAGACGTTAACAAATAAGCTTTTACAAACCAATAAGACTAACAACACAACTGAAAAATAGGCAATTCACTGAAGAAATATTATTAAACTAAAAAGTAATTGAAAAGATATTACAGTAATAGGAAAATATCAAAGCAAAACTAAAATATGATTTTCCCAATTAAACTGGCCCCAAAATACAAAAATTAATAATGCTCTTGATGAAGGAATTAGAAATGGACACTCATACACTGATAGTGGGAGTAAAAATTAATACAACTTATTTCAAGGTCAATTTGGCAGTTCTTAACCAAGATTAAAACCGAACATAGACTTTGACTAACAATTCCTCAAAAAGACTTGCATAAATGCTTAAAGGTGTTCATTAATGCCTTAGCTGTAATAGCAAAAATTGTAAGTAACCTCAATATCTACAAATAGAGATTAGTTAAATAAATCATTGCACACATGCAATTTGATTAGAAAGAATATGGCACTGTTATATTGCTATGTTCTGACATGGAAGGATGTCCTAGACACATTGTTAAATAAAAGCAAATTACAGAAAAATGTATATAATAATCCATTTTTGTAAAAGAAAAGACAAGTATGTATGATTTAATAACACAAAAAAAAGAATTTGAAAGAACACATAGCAAACCATTAATGATGGTTATCCCTGGAGAGTGAAATGGAGTTAAGGGGCACATGTTCTTTATTGAAGCTCAGATGTTTTCATATTATCTTGTATAATGAGTATATATATTAATTTTATAATTTAAGAAAGTTACAAATATGTTAACATAAGCATTTTCCAGGGCCACCAAATTTAAATAAACAGTGTTTTTAATGGCAGCATGATATCATATAACTTAGATCATTTCTGTAACCATTTCCCTATGGATTGACATTTCCACTGCTTCTAATTCCTCACTGTTAGAGTTGCAATATCAATCTCTGTGCATGCATGTTGTGTGTGTGTGCATGTGCACATGTGCCTGTGTATCAAGGCAACATACATAGGACATATGCTTTGTGGTTTCCCCTTTTGCAAAAACGACTTTGCACATCTTCAAACATCTTAGAGATAGTTAGGTTGAGTGTGGCCACATAGGATGATGCTCAGTGGCTCATTCAGAAAATGGCCATCACCTTAGCCTCATCATCTAACAATACACCTGAAACACTAGACCAGAACTGGTGCCCTGGGCCGTCCATTACATAATCACTTTGACATCAGCTAAATATAAAAAGGGTTTGGGACAAATTCATAGGGATAAGGAAATGTTAGAAAGTAGTAGTTTTTAGTCTGTAAATATTTTTTTAAGTTGCAGCTGTCTTAGGTTTATCAATTAATCTCTAAGTTTCATGGACAATATCCTTCAATTCTTCATAAATATGGAAGACTTCCCAGAAAAGAAGGTCTTCTGAGAGTTACAAGCTTCCCCTGTGAGGCCATCATTAGCAGGCCATAAGGGAAGTTTTTTTCTAAGAGAGGAGGACTTTTAAGCCCAGCTGGTTGTGAGCTGAGCTGAGAATGGATGAACGTTTCTGTCACATCCACTTAAATCAAGGAGGGCTTCTGGAAGAGGAGGGTTCTGAGATGAACTATATACAAATGGAAAAAAGGAGGCAGTTAAGGGATACAAGGGGAGAAGCTGATCCAAGCTTCCTCGATGAGACTGTGCCCTGCTAAACTTCCTTTTGTATCCCAATCATACTAGATATCACCATAGATTGTTCATGCTTAAAAGCTTAATCGAAAGCACTATTTCTCACAGGAAAAAGACTAAATTTACTATGAAATTCATAGTGGGACAGAAACACACTTAAGGATGGAATCGGCTTGGCACTGTTCTCCTTGTCAACAAGACTTCTGCCTGATCTATTTAACTTATGCTGATAAAGGAGATAAATGTTTAAGTGATGGGCTTCGGATGCTGCTTCAGCTCCTACCAAGAATATTTTCAAAGCTCCTTTTCATGAATAAGTTCAGTGGAGCAGAGAATGCCCCTTTTGGACCAATTCCACTTTGTGCTTCTTTTGATGCAGCCAAAAAGAGGAACTAGAGTTAAGGCTTTTCCTTCAAATTTAGAGCAAGTGTCCATCTCAGAGGTGGCTGCAAGTGGCTCAAAGAAGGTAAGGTCTACAGTGTGCAAAGACAAACAGAAAGCTCTTAACAAGAACGGAGATGTTGATGGTTACTCATAAATCTCCCAAATGTGGCAGCAAGGAGGGTTAATTATCTCCTCCCCACCCCCCTTCCTGCCACTCTCTGCTTTCTCCAATGTGTTAGCCCATCACACGGATCGCTGACTTTCTAGAAATATTCCCTGGCTTTGCGGGACGTTCTTTTCAATAAATGGCATCCAATTTGCTAACGGTCCCTGGAATCTCAATTTCCTCAAAGGATTTTTAATCTGAATCCAGTTCATGTGAAGGTTTCCTCCTCGTTTTTCAACATAAGGGAATAGGCAGAGCCTGCTTTACTTTTTCTTTGTTTTTTCTTTTCTGTGTCATTCTTTTCATAAACTGAAAACCTTTGCTGAAGAGTCTGAAATTTGGGAAAAAATCCAGCTCATCTGTCAGATATTTCTAGAGTTACGTAAAATGGAATGAGATTTGTATAGTTTAGAACAGGAAAGGGAAAACAGGCTAATGTGTCATGTGTTCTATGAGATGAAAACTATATGATAATCAGAAAAACAGTCCCAAATTTAGTTGGCCCAATTCAAAGCTCTCATTCTTTTATCAACTCATGCATAAACCAGTAACATTCACTTTCTTCTCTTAGAATAATGGCATGGTCACATTTGGGCTAAATCACAATCCCTACAGATTATAACCACATTTTCAAATAAATTATAAGAAAGTATATTATTTTTTAAATACAAGACACTTACGTTTAACTTGCTCTGTTTTGCTTCCTTCTAGGAAAAGAAAGAACAACAAGGAAAAGATGTATTTCATGCCTCCCATTTTCCACTTTTTTCTCATGTGGGCCACTGCAAAAGGCAACTCAGAACCTTCAAGGCCCAGTGGACTCAAGCTGTTGGGAAGAAAGCAGAAAAAAGACGTAACACAGAATCCTCTAAAACTAAAGAGATCATTGAAACTTAGGCTTCTAACTTGCTAGAAAAAAATGCGGGAGAATTTACATAAGCGCAAGTATTGTTTGCCGGGTAGGATAAAGGACTTGCCTCTCCAGTCTTGGGAAGACTGTGGGAGAAAATTCAAGCTGAATGAGCATGCATTCCTATCCAACGCTGATGCTAAATCCTTACAGGCAAGTCATAGGAAAATAAAAATAAATTTTGAAATCCTCCTTTCTAAGGGAATTAAAGTTGATTTCTCAAGAGATTTTCTTTGGGAGAAAAGGAAAACGGGAATTTGCAAAATGGCTATTTTGGCAAACAAGGTAAAAGTAATAGGTACGAGACCCAAGCAATTTCTGAAATGAATGTTAACTAATCTTAGCTTCGAAACTACTGTTATTATTAATCCTTCAGGGATGAAGTACAAATTGATCAAAATTTCTCCTGTGTCCTCTATAAGATCTATAAGAATCTTCAGTTTGGCTACTTATGTTGGAAAAGATAGATGTAATTAGCAAATGGATGCAATTAAACACCCAAAAGGTTTTATTGTTTAGAATGGTTCAGACATATTCCTCCCCAACAAAGTCCATTGTGAAATGGAAATTTTAAATGGGCCATTTTTAATGGAAATTAGGCAAATTTAAATAGGTAATTTGTTCACATAGTATTCACCAAGCAGAAGATTATTAAAGCAACTACAATTCTTTAAAATACGAGATTGGCGTTTCCAGTCTAAGGGGTAGAAATCTTAAGCCTTTAAAGCCTTGGAACACAGAAAGTTTGCTGTAATTCATATTCAGTCACAAGTCATTTCCACAGACTTCAGAATTTGCAAGATTCTTCCAATGGGTGATTTGAAAATATTTAAACGTTCTAGAAACACCAAATTCAATCTGGGGTTAACCCTGAATGGGAACTGCAGTCACTGATCTTTTCTGAGAGTCCAACCTAAATACTAAGCATAAAGAACTTGAGGGAGTGCAAGATGATCGTTTTGGAGAATTAAATGTCTCTGAGCTCTGAAGTAGATGCCACAGCTCCTATTTAAATACTGTGAAGTTGCTCAGATCATTCAAAATCCAATTTCACATTATGAATATGTAACTGAGAAGAACTGATCACACAGAATAATTTGTGCTATGAAGCAGGATTTGCAGCACCATTCGCCTTCTTTCTCTATTTCCTCCCTGCTCTCTAAAAAAGGATCAGATTCTCCTAGAATATGTTCCTAGCCTTCCAGAGGCCTGGGTTCTGATGCATTGGTCCCCTCTGTGAGCTTATGGTCCACTTTCAATTACTCAGAACGTTGCTGTCCCCTGAGAGCTACCAGGTTCCCTTGAAGTAAATCATTTTCATTAACAGTTTAACACAACTACCCACCTCAGTGAGGTTCTTCCTGAGCCTGCTTTAATAAGCTTATCGCCCAAGCCTCCAAAAGAGAAAGATTTTTAGCCACTGAAATCTAATTTATCACAATCATATATGGGTCTCAGGGGGTGTTTCTGAGACCATGGTTTTTGGGTCTCCCCATGCAAGAACCTACAGGGCTGTTTTTCTTGTACAATGGTTGGGCGATTCGGTGAACAGTAGCATTGCTTCATAACTCCAGGTGGCAAGAAAATGGCTCTTAGAAATTTTTTGCTTTTCTTGGGTCCCAACTAATGTTATAAGCAAATAGAAAAGTTGGTGGCTAGAGAGCAATTAATCTCTTTTGGCGTTACTGTCATCTGTGTGGCCTCCCAGACTGTGATGGAGAACATCAGAAAATGAATCGCTTTATAAATATTCACTTTTGATTTACAAGATCATGAAGTCCTGCCTTTGTATTCTGTGCAGAAATATGAACTGAGGAGAGTTCCCTCCCCACGTCTCCCCACCATTCAATTTCTCTTTATTTCTTTAACTTTTTCTTTAGGAGGAGAAGGGTGGTTCACAACATTTGTTGGGACTGCAGCAGTAAACACAGCAAGCATTGCTCAGCAAACATGCCGACTTTTATTCTTGCAAAGAGCCAAACTGTCCTTAATTTTTCAAATTATACTTTGACCCAGTTAACTGGAGTTATTTCTGCATTAACTCTCTGTCTGCTTCACACAGGCTGTTGTGCCATTGAACTTGCACTGGCTTTTTTACAGGTTACTTAGAAATGTAGCTATTGACATGTTTTGGGGGATCCAGGACCCAACAAGAAAGCAACAAACAAAATCCTGCAACTAATGCTGGGGTTAGGGGTGGGGTAGGAGGGTAAGTGGGCTTTACAAGAGAACAAGAAATATATCAGACACCAAAAGAAAGATATTTATCAAGGTGCCTCTATAAAACAAGCTAAGGGGCCAACTGCTCCTTGCCCAACTGTGACTGCAAGGCAATCTGGGCCATCAAGTGTCAGGAGCCCACTCTCAGAACAGGTCTCTTGGGTTGAACAGAACCAGAGACATCCCCAAGGGAAGGTTAAGGGATGAGTACATATCTGCCAGTTCTTCACGCCCCACAGTGTCTCTTTAATCCTCCCAAGAGGCTTGACTGACCTTGTAATCGCACATTCACTATCATCTGCGGGACAGCCCCTAGGGTATTAATTTTCTTTCTGACAAACAGTAAGAAAGACACTGGAGTCTCAGGCCCTTGTCTATCAGCTGAAATTCTCTCCCCACTCTACCACCCAGCAAGAAAAGCTCAGTTAGCTCGTGGTGGGTTGCACTGAAAAATTTTAGCCCAGGGTATCTCTTGTCAGAGGCAATGTCGTCATTGCTGCTTATGATTGACCAACAATGCCTTGCATTTGGCTTGCAAAACACCTTCCTATCTATCATTTCATTTTATTCCACACAACTCCACCTCCAAAATGGGCACCCCGGGGCCCAGAGAACTCAAATGACTTGAGTTAGTGGCAGAGCCAGAAGGGACTGGAAGGCAGGCCTTCCAGGCCCTATACCCCAGCAATACCACGTTGTTTCCTGAGCCTAGTGTTTCAAACTCTGACCCCAGTGGTCTGGGCCAGAAAATGAAGTCCAGAAGATAGGGAGCCTCCGGCCCGTCCACCCTGTTTCATTAATTTTAGCATGTTTTAATCAGCCACTGGTCTAGGGCACTTCAGCAAATGAGAAAACAGTCTCGGAGACACAAGAAGTAATTAAGGGGACTGCAGAGCCCCTTAGGTAGCTCAGCGTGGAGTACCCGAGACCTCTCAAAGCTCCAAGAGCGTGGAGAAATGCAGGCCGAGCGGGGAGTGACGAGTTGTGAGTTCGAATCCAGAGCCCCCAACCTGCCTCAGTCAGGCGCCTTGGACCCCACCTCCATCCCCACCGCAGGCAGCTGGACTACAGGACGGGTTGGAGTGGCAGGTTGAGGAGTTCGGGGCGCCCTGGGGGAACTTTCAAGGGCGGCTCCGGCCAACAGAAGGCACCACCTGTGCAAAGGCTGGAAAGGGAAGTGAGGGAAGTGGGCGCCGGGCACTGCTCACTGACCTGGGCACTGGCCTCCTCCGTCTGCCACGCGTGCACGCGCTCCGAGCTCCCCGGGGCGCTCCTCCGAGGTCTGGGGCTTGCAGGTTGTGGCGAGAGCTACAGTGCGCGCGAGGGGGGAGGGGGGACTCAAAAGTGGGTGGGAGGAAAAACATCACCGCCCTCAGACCACGAGGGAGCAGCGGCTCGCTCAGTTCCCGGGGGCAGAGCCAAGGCGCGGGCGCGGCGGCCCGGGGCCACCTGCCCGCCCGCCCGCCCGCTCCCCACTTGGCCTGAGAGGCCGGCCGCTCGGCGCTGGCGGGAAGTCCGCGAGCACGCAGCCGCTGCAAACGCGCACCCCTTCTCCGCCCGGCACAACCGCTTTATTCCTGCTCCCCTGACCCGAAAGTTTTAAAATCAGGAGAAAGTGTGAGGCTCAGCCGGCGACTTTCCCATCACGCAGCGCCCCCACTGCACCCCCCTCCTTTGGCTAGACTAGCGTTGGGGTCTTAAAGGGACCGCACATCTCCTTCGGCCCCTCCTCCCCCTCCACACTGGATACACCTAGGACCCGCGCCGGCGCTGAAGACTCCGGCTACTCTCCTATTTCCCTGCCTGGAAGCTCGCACCCCTTGCCCTCCAGCACTATGGCCTTTCTGGGGGGTGCACCTGGTCTGATCCTGAGCTGGTACCCGGAACGCAGGATGGGCTGGCCTCACAAATTACTCCCTAGCACACTGCTTATCATTTCGGGAGTTTCCCAGATCCACATTGTGGCTAGTAAAGTGACAAAGCTTTGGTGTCCTTAAAGGCGAAGTGGAGATGGGTATGTGAGGAAGTTGGTAAGGGCGGGAGGTGTTTAGAAATTTGCTTTCTCCCACGAAGAGGGCTCCAAAGCCCCATGGAAAGGGCCTCTACTCACTGTTAAGTGTCTTGAAGAAAACTTGGAGTGATCCAGCAAAGCCACCACTGTTTTTATCAAGTACCTAAGATGAGCCAAAAGCTCAACCTTGAAATCACAACAGATAGCACTG
The DNA here is from genome assembly GCA_963575035.1 of Avahi laniger. Lineage (NCBI taxonomy): Eukaryota > Metazoa > Chordata > Mammalia > Primates > Indriidae > Avahi > Avahi laniger. Next base: position 35,959 of record CAUYSK010013777.1, on the reverse strand, counting down.
CTTATGCCATGGTGAGCCTGAGACAGAATACTCTAAATTTGTGTTTATTCCATGAATGATAGAAACGATTTTAAGACCCTTCTAAGGTCCAGGAAACTGCTGCCCTGACAGACAGTATTATAAGCCCCTAAATTTGGAGGACAGCCGCAGGGCATTTTTCTACATGAACTGGATAACATCCATATTCCTAACATCTGCATAGCACTTTATGGTTTACAGAGTGCTTTCATATACATCAAGATTACTTTTTTAAACCCTCACAACATCCTGAACTATCTGTGGGCTCTAGTGTCAGAGTTGGTGGGGACCTTCTGAAACATTCAGCTTAACCTCTTTATTTCACAAAAGAGGAAACTGAGGTGGGGGTGGGGGAGTTGATGTATCCAAGGTCACACAGCTAGTAAATGACAACTTTGAGATTCCAAGTCAGATTTCCCAACTTTCAACCCACTGCTCTCTGGTTGTTATCTCCAGTCTATAGATGAGGAAATTGATGCTCAGGGAAATTGTGGCTTGCCAAAAAACCCACTTATCAGGAACAGAGAACAAAGGAAAGTTAAAACAAGAATAATTGTCCCTGGAAGTTACCTCCTTTTTCCTTCTTCAGAAGTGTTAATATCATCCAACTAGCCCCTGCATTGCTGGAGATGTTTATTTCACTGTTAACAAAGGAAAAGGGGCCCTTTCTGAAATGTTGCCTTCAGGGCCCAAAATGTCTAGCTCCATCCTGCTGCTTGGGTAGCCATACACTGCCACATGCATTCAATTTGTGCTGTAGTATATTGGTTTGAACTTGCTGATTTGTTGTCTTATAACTGTTCTCATGCCATTTAATGCATTAATGTTTTGTCTCACTAGACTGTGAGTTCTTCAAGTGCAAGGACTTGTGGTTCAATTTCCTTTGTGTGTGCGTTCCCCAACCCCCATCATCGCTTTAACATGCTTACGGAGGATTCAGGAAAATGGGTTTCAAGGAATAGTCTGAGACAAACATGGATCCTAGTATTTAAAATAAATAAATTGGGTTTTAAAGCTCATATATTTGGCTACAACCACTGGCTCCCCTTGCTTGATGTAGTAGTCTGATTACTGTATAGCTAATCATCCTTGTTTTAAGACCTAGAGGCTTAAAACAAGTTATTGTCAATTAGTGCTGCTGAATTCATTCTATTGAACTTGATCGGTATCTCTTACGCAGAGATATTGCCTGAAACTCTACGTGGGGCTGCTGGAATTCTTTGACAGGTTCTTTATTAGTGTAAATGTCAGCAGTCCTTATATTATTTACATTCTTGATTTCTAAATTGGGAACTCTCAATTGGGTGAGTCCTAATCTAGACTTCTACCAGGTCTTATACAAACTTAACTGATGATTATCTTCATGCCTTATTTTCTCTATTTATTAAATGGGGATGGGAACATAGATCATCTCATATTCATTTTTTAGACACTTTTTATTTTGAGATAATTATAGATTCACATGAAATTGTAAGAAATAATTCAGAGGGATCTCGAAGTCCCTTCACCCAGTTTTTCCCAGTGGTAAGTAACATCATGCTATAACTATGGTACAATGTCAAAACCAGGATATTGACATTGATACAATCCATTCACCTTACTCTGATTTCACCAGTTTTATATGCACTCATTTCCCTTTGTGTATAGTTCTATGTAGTTTTATCACATGTGCAGGTTCATGTGACCACCATCAGTCAAGATACAGAACAGTGCCACTGTGTTACTCTTTGATAGTCCCACCCATCTTTTCCCCTCTCCCTCTCCCTACTCCCTGGCAACCATTAAACTGCTCTCCATCTGTATAATTTTGTCATTTAAGAATATTACATGGACTCATATAGTATGTAACCTTTTGCGATTGGCTCCCCCCCCCACACACATACATACATAATTCTCTGGAGATCCATTAAAGTTGTTCCAGGTATCAATAGTTTGTCCCTTTTTATTGCTGAGTAGCATTCCATCGTATAGATGTATCACAATTGGTTTAACCATTCATCCATTAAAGGATTGATTACAGATTTTAGCTATTACAAATAAAGCTACTTTGAACATTTATTTACCGGACTTTTTTTTTTGCATAAACATAAGTTTCCATTTCCCTGGGATAAATGCCCAACCAAAAGTGTATGAGAGATCCAGTTTCTCTGCATCCTTACCAACATTTGTTGTTGTCATTATTTTTTATTTTAGCCATTCTGATAGTTGTATAGTGACATTTCATTGTGTTTTTAATTTGTATTTCCCTAATATCTAATGATGTCTACCATCTTTTCATGTGTTTATTTGACATCTGTATATATTCTTCGCAAATATTTTATCCCAGACTGTAGCTTGCCTTTTCATCCTCTTCCCATCAACTTTCACAGAACAAAAGTTTTTTATGTTGATGAGGTCTGATTTATCAAATTTCCCTTTTAGAGATCATGTTTTGGTGTTAAGTCTAAGAACTCTGCCTAGCTCTAGATCGGGAACATTTTCTCCTATGTTTTTGCTCCAAAAGTGTTATAGTTTTAAACTTTACATTTAAATCTATGATCTATTGCAAATTAATTTTTATATAAGGTGTGAGGTTTAGGTTGATGTTCACTTTTTTGCCTATAAATGTCCAGTTGCTCCAGTGTCATTTTTTGGAAAAGCAATTTTTCCTCTATTGAATTAATTTTACACCTTGGTCAAAAATTGGTTGGGCATATTTGTGTGGATCTCTTTCTGGCTTCTCTACTCTGTCCCATTGATCTATGTGTCTGTCCCACCACAAATACCACACAGTGTTGATTATTGCAGACATATGTAGTAGGTCTTAATATCAAGTAGAGTGGCTCCTCCCATTTTTTCTTTTTCAAATTTGTTTTAGCTAGTCTAGGTCCTGTACCTTTCCATATAAACTTTAGAATAAACTTGTCTATGTCTACAAAAATATCTTGCTGGGATTTGGATAGAAATTACATTAAACCTATAGATCAATTTGTGGAGAATTGATAACTTTAATGTCTTGAGTCTTCCAATACATGAACACAGTATGTCTCTTCATTTATTTAGGTCTTCCTTGATTTCGTTCATCAGTGTTTTGCAGTTTTAAGCATATAACTTCTATGCATATTTTGTTAGATTCATGCCTACTTATTTCTTTGGAGTAATTGTAAATGTTATTGTCTTTTTAATTTCACTTTCCACATGTTCATTGCTAGTAAATGTAAATGTAATTAATTGTTGTGTGCTGATCTCCTATATTATATTGTACTACTTATATTTATTTTAAAAAATACATGTGAAAGTAGAAGTATTACAAATGATTAATACATTTTTTAGTATTATTGTTTATTAATACTAAACAATGTATTTTATCCTTTTAAATGCTTCATGTCCCACTGGAACATGGAAAATTCAGGTTATTGAATTAACTCCCCAAAACATGACAGAATACATAATGATTAATAAGTATATTACAGTATAGGTTTACCTCTTTATACAGAAAATCAGACCAATCTAGAGTTTAATATGTAGAAGTTGACAGTTCTCTCTAAAGACCTTTTAGGACTACTAAACCATATTCTAATGAGTACCTTTGTTACTTGTATGTATTCTTGTTCGTTACTGAATTTTTGTCCCTTTGTTGTATTTTCTTCCTGCTAGTCAGTTCTAAAAACTGCTAAAAAACAGACTTGGTTGTCATTAGTGTGGTTCATCTAATATTTCCAGTTTTCTTCCTTTTGGGCTCCAGGTAGGATTTTACTCCTCTTCTCTCTTTGAAGTTGAGGATGGCCATCTAATTTGCTTTGGTAATGAAATCTTAGCAAAAGTGATGTGTCACTTCTGGGTGGAAACTTTAAGAGTGCAACATTTGTCACCTTCTCTTCCCCCCTACCACAGGCATAATGGATGGATGTATTGAAATGGAGCTTGAACTCCTAAGTGACCAAGATGAGCAAAGCCCACAGCAGACTCATTTTAGATATCTAGAGTAAGTAATAAATGAACGTTTGTGTGTTAAACTTCTGAGAGTTGGTGGTTGCTTATTTTTGCATAACCTAGCCAATCATGACTGATAGCACCAGTGAAAACAATACTGTTTCCTAGAATTTTATGAAAACCAGAGAAATAAATGGAGAGAGTAGGTTATAGATTTTTGGAAATAGAGTAAAGAAAAGCAGACACTTTTTGGTTGAATGTATTCTTTTTAGTTAAACTATCGTTTCTCATTTATGCCTTTCAGTTATTGTAGCAAATAAAAATAACCAGAGGTATTTTTTTATTTGTGCTTTGTGTTATATCTGCATAGTATTTTTATTGAAATGATTTTCTTTTTAAGTGATTTTGAGATATTTGTGGAAGCATTTTAAATGATTCTTTTCCCAATGGCAAACATCTCCAGATTTATAATAAAGGACATTAAAAGAGCAAAATTTGGTTTACAGAAAATTTCAGGAACATATTTATTTTTAAAATCAAGGTAAACTCATCATAGTACACAGGATTACAGTAAATATCTAAAAGATGAAAGGGGTGACTTCCTCGATCCAAAATTATAGTGTGCCCCACCATTACCATTAATGGGTCACATGGGCAAAATATAAAATGAATCACTTCTGACTGAAGATTTGTTTCACATTGTTTAACTGCATTTTTGAGCAGTTTTACAAAGGTGTATAAAACTTGTTAACCAAGGATGTCATAAAAACAAACTGGAGACATAATATGTCCAAGTGTTATGCTATGCATAGAAAAATGCAATATGATGAAATAGAAATTGCTTCCCTAGAAGCTCTATTGCTATAGAATGTTTAATCACTTTACCAAATTACATTTGCATACATAGTTTGCTATAGGACTCCAAGGTACCCACGATTCCCTAGAACCACCGTGAACTTCCCAGGATACTCACCTTTATTCCCAGAGCTAGGTAGTAAATCAATCCATTGTTTTTTAGCAGAACTAGTAAAAATGACTTTCTCATTGTCTTAACCACAGAGATATCACTAAACAAAACAAAACAAAAAAACAAACAAGGCTTTGGAATAGAACATACTTGAGTTGGAATCCCAAAAAGCCCTATAACCTTTCTGAGCCTGTTTCCTTTTAATATGTAAAAAAGGGATGATAACAATGTTACTGGAAACATTCAATGGCCTATGATATGTGGAGTGCCTGGCATATAGTAGGTGCACAATAACTGTTTTCATCCTCATTCTCCCCTCCCTGTCTCCATCCATTTAGTTCAAATGTGAAAGCTATTTCAATTCAGTAAAGTCCTTTATTCTACTCCAGCTTCAGTTTGCCTGTCTTTAGAAGAGAGTAGGGATAAAAACAGGAAGAGAAAACCAATAATTAGCCCGATTTCCCACCCTATTCTTCAAGGCAGGGAGTAAGTTGGAGAGTAGAGTGCCAACATGCCTTCAAGAGGAACAGTAAAGAGACCGATGCCAAGATGGAAATCACTCTTTCCTTGCACACAGGTGCACAAGAACCAGCTATTGCCCTGGTTCCTGGAGACTGTCATAAAATGTTAGATGCAGTTTTAGGGCTAGGATCTTCTTCTCTGGCTTCACGGCACACATACTAGAAAACAAGACACAAGCCAGAGTAGAATCACAAGAAGCCACCTGGATAGTCTCAAATTGCCTATTCTTTTAGTTCTCAAGAAAAGAAAACTTGTTTCTGATTAGAAAAGATGCTGGGAACTCCACATCAGAGCTATAACTCAGGGAAGAAGAGCAGAAACCAGAGATTCAATAAAGCAAAGATGGCAAACTGCTGACCCAAGGGTTAGGGAGAGCCTGCCCACATATTTTGCCTGCGCTGTACAGAATTTTTTTTCCAAAACTTGAATTGATTCTAAACAATCTTTAATTTTTATTATTGGTAGATTTCACATAAAAAGTCTGATTCTAGTTCCTCTTAAAAAATTAGAATTGCTGACAATACTGGGCTGACATCTCTGCATGGTCACATAGGCTGGAACACAGTAATCGCTGCTATTTTGGACAGCATATGTCCTTGCCAATTGCCACAGTCCCCACCACTCCCTGTTGTGTCCCTTTTGTTACCCTCAGGCCTATTTTACTCATTCACATTATCTTCCTAACCCCTAGAGGTGTTTGAGTTTGAACCATGGTATATAGTGATAACTGTTTAAGAACTGGTCCTCTAGGGAGGAAAAAACAACACTCTGATTTGTAGCAATTTCCAATTTCTGTTGTGTAAATATTTCCAACATGGCCAATTTCAAACTAACAATGTATTGTCGCTTAGTGTGAAGTTGGTAAAAGCTGTGCACAGTTGCTTCTCACAAACTGGTCAGAGCTGGCTCCAGAATGCCACTGGCTTGAATCTGCTCAAAAAGCTTCATCAAGTTAATGGATTGGTCAGGAGCATGAGCCAGGAGATCTTATTCACAGCGTAAGAGTCAGAAATCAACCAGAGAGAGTCAGATTCAACACCTGACATGGAAACCATCATTAGATCAACACTACTTCCTTCCTCTCTTTTAAAATCCCACAGGCCAATTATCCAGCCTCTGGGCATGGGTAATCTTGGAGGGAGGTAAGGGCTGATGAAGGGTTGGAACTAGCTTGATGAGGTCAGAAGACAAAGTACAGGACTCCTGACACTACTGCTGAGTCCTTCCTGTCAACCGAGTACCAGACTCCTTTTCTTCTTTATGAGAAGACGACTAAGGGAGGGGACTGAGGAGAGCAGGGAGCTTACTATTTAGAAGCCAAATTCAGAGTGAAATGGAAATAGGCTATGAATCACATCCAGAAAATCTCTTCTCACACTAGAACTGTGGGACTGCTGACCTCATATGCAGATGGCAAAGACCACAAACAGGGACATCATCCTCTCCCATCCCACACTGGAAAAATGACCAAGTATGTGTAGAACAGTACCCTAGAAGGTGAAAACTCTAAAGAACCTTAGAAACAACTTAGTCCAAATCCGATTAATTTACAGAGGGAAGAAACTGGGGCCCAGAGAGGGAGGATAAGTGGCACAGCCAGGTCTGGAAGCCAGGTTTTCTGACAGCCAGTTTGGAGCTTTTTCTTCTATCCTACACTACCTCTCGAGGAGTTAAAAAGTAAAATATTGAATCCACCGACTGGTTGTGTTGCCAAACCAGCAACATGAATAATATTTTTTGACTGAATCAACTGTCTGTTTAGGCATCATGTAGACACAGTCAAACACTCATCTCCAGTTTTCTCTGTGTTTGGATGGTTTAAAAACCTAGCAGAGAATCTGCACGTCCAGGGAGTTTTGCCAAGAAAATCTGAAAATCTAAACAGTCACTCTCACATTGGCCTTATAACCAAGAGTCCAAGACTTTCTTTCTCCCTTTTCATGTCAGAAAAAATATAATATTCTTGTCACCAAAGAATCTGCATCAGAACCTCAAAGGATTCTTGAACTATGGGTTAGGACTCTTGGCTCTAGTCCCCTTTCTGCCTTGGATGGGTCATACCCCAATCTTTTGCTCCCTTTGGACCTCAGTTTTCCCATCTGTAAAATGTAAGAATTGAATTCCATGATCTCTTAGATTCCTTCAAGCACTCTTGGTCTTTGATTTTAAAAATCATATTCCAAATGTCTATTCTCTCAACTCATTGGCCCCTTCCAACCTGTGTTTCTCTGGCCACAGGACATTCTAGGACCCACGTGACAGAGACATAGCTGTGCCTCTGAAAGCTTGCAAAACTTAGTAGTTGGGGTTATTCTCCACTGTAGCTAATTTGTACAGGCAACCCCAAATTTCTATTTTCGTTAAAGACCTCTCCTCTCACTGTCTTTGAATTTTCCTGGTAACCTCTCAAGTTATAAAAGCTGTCTGAAATTGTAAAAAAAAGAAAAGAAAAAGAAAAAACTCACAAAGAATCATATCTTTAAATATAAAAAGCCTAAACCCAGATTAACCTTTTACTAGATTATGGGCTCCACTGCTTATTTCTCAAGGGACTCTTGTGAAATCAGAGACAAAAAATTGAGAACAATCAGACAAAGAGAAATGTCAAACTAAAGGTTTGGGTTTATTTAATTTTATTGTTTTCAAATCCACCATGAGGTGAAGAGGGGAGAGAGTTAAAAGAACACAGAGAAACCCATTCCCAGCTACAAAGTCCATGTGCTAAACCATGTTTTTCTGTCACTTAGAGTTCAGCTCTCGCCAATATTAATGGAACTTAAGCCAAACAAGAGTTCCTTTTATGCTTTCTCCCCCCAGCTCCCTGCTTGCTAAGTCCTGTGCAAACTTGCAGCAGTTTCCAAGCACACGGCTGTGAAATTATCAGGGCTGGACTAATGCCAGTACAAACCAATTTATTGGGGTCCTGAAATTAACTAAAACCTAGAAAGCTTGATTAATTGTGGCACAGCACAGCAAGGAGCATTGAGAGGGAGGCCATCAGGCCAGAGTGCAAGCCCCCAGAGACTCTGTCCTGCCTCCCGATTTTCAGTACTTATAGAGAAGAGTTCCTTCTGTGGACAGGGCTATGTTGCTCTTACTACTTATTCATACATCACAAAAAAATGGCATTTTTGAGTCCAGCAGGGAAAATGGTAGTTAGTGGGTCTTAGCTACCTATGTAATCAGCCAATCCCATAATAGTAGTTCTTGGGATTAATTTTGTTTAATTTAATTATCATCTTTATGCAGCCCATTTGATGAGCTCTACTTTTGTCAAAACAACATTGGCTAAATATGCCTTTGGAGAGTCATTGTTGAAATTCAGTACTTCTGTGGTTTCTTGGAACACCTTACCACATGAGACAAGGAGGAGGGGAGTGACTATACAGCAAATTGTCCAGGCTAAAAAAGATGGTGTGTGTGTTAAGAAAAATGGCATGCTGTTCCCCACAGACCAGAGCCTTTCCCTTCAGTTCCTCTTCAGAACAATACTAGATTGATCCATTGCAAAAAATGACACCTCATCTAAAAGTACTAAGTACTGTATCTAAGGGCTCCTGAGTCATCTGCTGCTTGCAGCCCTTGCAGACGTAAGCAATGGCAGCAAGAAGAGTTCTCAACCTTGTGAGCAATGTGTTGCTGTAAACTGCTTACTTGCCAGCAGATAGTGGTTTCACGCTTTGGCCTAGTTGTCTTAGATCCCTAGTGTGGGCACAGTTGCCTAACATGTGAGTTTCTACAGTGTTGGGCCCAGTCTCTGGCTGGTTCCCTTAGTCAGCCCCAGGCCTAAAACCCTATGTAAGTATATCCAAGTGTACTCCAGGACAGTCGTACCATTATTAAAGCATTGAAATATTAATACTTCCTTGCCACTGGATAAATTGCTGCTGCCCCAAGCCTTCCTAGATGTCCCCTGCACTGTTCCTGCTCCTCCCCTGGGACTCTTGGGCTCTCTCCACAATCCATAACCAATGGGCTACTGGCTGGGACAGCAGAAATCCTCTGGTCCCCTGCTCCAGCAGGCCTCCTGGCATCTTTTCTAGTAAATCATTGCCCATGCTGGACTAGAAGTTAACTGTTTTGGATTCACTCTAAGTATATCACAAAATGATATCGTCATTGCTGGTGGCGGTAAGAAAGAGACACTTATTGAAAAAAGCATCATGTGATATTCATGAGAGAAACAATAACAGTCTTTTTCACTCCTAAGGGCAGCCCTGAAGCCACAAGCATGGGTACTTGCTGCAAACTCCTTGGGTACAAGGTCTGGCACAAAGTGGATGATGTGCGCTGAAGAAGACAGCTCCAGCTGCTAGGGAAGCTGGTCTTGCCACTCTTCTCTGCTGTGATCTTCCCTGAGGGTAGGCTGGCTCCCAGGGATGGAAATGTATCCCAAATAGGGATCACCCAGGGCTTTGTAGTAGTTAGTGGTTATCAGAATGGGGAAAGGAGAGGTAGAAGGACAAAAAGGACCAAAGTGACCCTCATTACAATTCTGCCAAAGTATATAAGTATGTGACATGGAGTGGAAAGATCTTAGGAACAGACTTCAGGAGACTTAGACCCTTGTACTGTTACTTTCATTAGCTATCAATAGCTGTGTGCCCTAAGACAAGTCCTTTCATCTCTCCAAATCTCAGCTTCTTCATTTATACAAGCAAAGGACTGAGTTAAGTGATCTCAGGGGTTCCTTCTAGCTTTGGGATTCTGTGAAATTGTGATTATTATTAGTCATCAGAACACTAACTACTGTTTATTAGGTACTCATTGTGTGTCAAACATGATAAGTACTTTTACATGTATTCTTTTATTTAGACCTCACAGCAGCTATTATTACAGATACTATTATGGACATGCCATCTTTTATAAATGAAGAAGGTTGCACAGCTAGTCAAGTGTACAGCCAGGACTCAAGTCTATGTCTGTCTGAATCTGCAATCTATGCGTTTAACCCCTCTCTGTCCCTCCCCCCATTCTGTATTTCCATGTGTTTGAGACTGCAGACTGTGTGTCTACATGTGTCTTGGTATGTACCACTCACTACCTCTATTTTCCTTGTCTCCACATTACCCTGATAGTGAATCCCCTGGTTCCTCTAACCCCAGATTCCTAGCGCACCAGACCTGTGCCCACCATATTTCATTCTCCTCACCTCCCCATCTCTATGGTGTTTCACAGGCAAATAAATAGAATAGGCAGGGGGCCAAAAATTATACACAGACTCCTAAAAAAATAAATGTACCCTCCTTCTCTCTTTTGAGGTTGGATTAGAAGAAGAGGGCTGTCTGATTACATTCATGACCCTGAAACTGTTCTCAAGCAGAGACAGCCAAGCCAATAATATTTAGAAAAATAACAAAAATTGACTGTATTTAGCTCTGCAGAGGAATCCCGCTGGTTATTCGTGGTTAAATCTTCATGTCTCAGCTGTTTTTGCCCATCTGAGTGACAGGCTGTAGATTTGGTTAAATGACCCACTACAAACCCAATTTGGCTATAAACTTTTTAGAAGAAAATAAGAGTTACCTTTATATTAATAGTTAGTGACCCAGAGGATATTAACCTAATCTAGTGCATTTGAAGTCCAAAGAAGGCCATATGAAAGTTAGACTTATAGATTATTGGTGTTAAAAGAACATGTAGATTTAATCTATTTCCCTTATATTACAGATAAGGAAATGGAGACCCAGAGAAGGAAAGAGATGTGTCCAAGGTCTCACAGTGAGTTACTGGCAGCGTCAGAGCTTGACCAGGGCTCTGGCCACTGCCCTTATTTTATATAAGTGAGACTGAGACCCAGAAATTTGCTAAAGTTCACATAGCTAGTTTTGGGGCAAAGGCAAAGCTAATTTACTTTTTCTCCATATCTCATATTACCAGATAATCAAAGGGCTTGATTGGATAGCTTATTCATGAAGGAGTTTCATATCTCAGGCAACAAGTTCAGTTGTGTAAGAAATGTAAGTTTATTAAATCTTCTGTAACTCGATCTAATTTCTGTATCATATTTTCCTTCCTGCCAGTAGTAGACTCTCCATCTTAGTCATTTCTGGTCATTCCAGATCCCTCCCCTTCCTCTAGAGTTGCATCCAAGTTCTGGAGATTTCCCAGAGTTTCCCTAGAATGGGGTTGAGGTAATAGGGGGGGATATGCTGGCATCTGCTTAGATATGTCACATCTCCTTTGGTCCTTAGCTGTGAATTCAAGCAGGTCACTGTTGCATTGTCCTTTGTTCTCCACCATAGGGCTTTTCCAGATCCAGCTTTCTCTCAGCCACTTCCACGACCCTCGAGCACACAGGACACAGGATTTTTCCTCTTGTTTCTCTGTACAGGACACTAAGTGGAGCTGAATCTGACCCGTCTGTCCCAGACCCACCTGTACACATTTCTTCTCAATCCACATAACTCTGGGCTGTAGGTCCTACTCCTGTGTCCTACCAGGCCCATAGGATCCGTCTCCTCTTGGGTTCCCTAAACTGGTTGCGAAGTCCAAGCTTCCTACTGCCCCAGAACTCTTCCCAGTGAAGTGTCAGACATAAGATCCCTGCTCATCTCTCACTATGCTGACTCATTACCAGCCTCCTTGCTGAGTCTCTGACTTGCCCACTTGAAAGATCTTTATATTGTTGTGGGGGTGAGAAAGACTCTTCTCTCCACATCCAGTTTCTGGCTGGAGTTTCGGAGTAAGATACAAGGAAACTCAAAACCTATTGCTCTCAAATAATTATCTCTACTATGAGTTTATTTGTTGTTATCCGATATTTTTAAATTGACCTTTAAGTGCACAGAAGTGAATTGATCATAAGCCTTGTTTCAAGATACACCCCCATCATTGTTCCATATATGGCCCTTTTTTGCTTTAACTAGTTATTTATTTTTAATAATTATAAACAGACTTCATTCAAAACAAAAGCTAGAAAGTTATAATATTAACAATAACCTACACCTAACTGTGTGTTCCACCCCCCATCATATCCCTGCCTTCCCCCTTACCTGATGTAATCGTTATCCTGAATCTCATATTCATCATTCTCTTGCTTTCTTTTTTATATAATTTTGTTGTAATCTATAATATATGTGTTACAAAAAGTAATTTTTAATTTTAAAAATCATTATTGTTTCTAATTCTGTTAAAGGGGCATCATGATCTACCTTTGGGGACTTCATTTTTTTTTTTCATCTAACATCCTATCACTAACTTCATCAACATTGTTGTGTGTGACTCTACATCATTCATTCTGACAGCTCCAGGATATTCCATTGTGATATTTCATCGTGATAAAGAACATCAACTGCTAAAGTTACACAATCATTAGTGCCAACTTAAATCTAGATGTCTTAACATATTTCCCTTTTTCTGTCACAGTTAAGTACCTCATGATACTGACAAGTCCCACTTAGAAGCAAAATGCTGGATATGAATAATTTTACTAGAGATTCTGGGTGTGAAGTATGTTTATAAGAGGAAGGGAGTAGTTTATATGGTTTACAAAGTTATTTAAAGATGGCGTTGGCTTTGAGGATCTTCTTTCCTTTCAATTCTCTAGTCTATGTCTTGTGAACCTTGATTTAGGGAAAAGATCAGGGGCTTATTGGCGGAGGGAAGGTACAGGATGCTCATTGTTTTAACTTCAGCCAGTGGGCAGCCAGCTGCTGCTTCCCAACTCGTAGTCTTCCAAGGCGAATACAAAGCTTATTCTTCAGACCAATGCCATGTGCTTATAGCTCTGAGAGACATTTACTGGAACTGTGATAGGTGTTTCAAAGGAGAAAGAGGTTGAATATTATTTGGGGAAAGTATGTTTTCTTTATTCACCACCCCCGCCCCCACTACCATGAGAGTTACACAAAAAGTAGAGGGGAAAAGTAGAAGGGAAAATAAAAATATGGTACTGATAAGGATCAAAAATTCATATGTTCCAAGTGAGATATACAAGACATTAATTTCAGAGTTGCTGTACTTTAAACTTACATTTTAACAAGTTTTATTTGCAAATAATTTCATATTTACAGAAAAGTTGCAAAGAACAGAGAGTTCCCACATACCCTTCAACCAGTTTCCCCTCATGTTAACATCTTACATAATTATAGTATATTTGTCAAGATTAAGAGATTAACATTGGTACATTATTATTAACTAAAACCCCAGTCTTTAATCAGATTTCACCAGTTTTTCCACTAATATCCTTTTTTCTATTCCAAGATTCCATCCAGGATACAACATGGCATTTAGAAAATTATATTTTAAATGGGGAGAACCAACAAATTAGACATTTGAGAGAAGGCCCTTAATACCTAATGCACACTACTTATTAGATTTTGCAGTTCCTTTATGAGTGTCAGAGGGAATGAGAGTAGGGAAGTGTTATGTTTGAGTTTATCCCCACCAAAACTCATGTTGAAATTTGATCCCCAATGTGGCAGTGTTAAGAGGTAGGGCCTAGTGGGAAGTGTTTGGATCATGGGGGCAGATTCCTCCTGAATGGCTTGGTGCTGCTCTCTGGGTAGTGAGTGAATTCTCACTCTGGTGAGACTGGATTAGTTCTGGGGGGATGGATTAGTTCCTGTGAGAATGGGTTGTTGTAAAGCCAGGAAGCCCCTGCATTTTTGCCTCTTCCCAGGTGTCCACGTCCCCTTTGACCTTCTGCCATATTTTGACCAAGCACAAAGCACTTATCAGAAGCTGCGCAGATGCTGGCACCATGCTCATTGTACTTCCCAGCCTGCAGAATCGTGAGCTGAATAAACCTCTTTTCTTTACAAATTACTCAGTGTCAGGAATTCTGTTGTAGCAACACAAAACAGACTAAGACAGGAAAATAAGGTGGTGGGAGGCTAGGGGGAAGAGTTCTGACTCAGTTTCCTCGTCCATAAATGGGAGTAGGGTTTTACTTCCTTTATTCACCTCAAGGAGTTTTTTTAAGGATAAAATGAGATAATATATATGAAGTGTTCTCTTGGGTAAAACAAGACAAAGAGCTATTTATATGCAAGGTACACTTATTAATAAAAGAAAGAGTGTGATTATGTGCAACACAAAGTGGGCTGATTCTCCATCAAGAACTATTCTCCAGGTTCATCTGTGTTGTCACAAATGACAGGTGGGGGGATTTTGGTCAAAGAGTACACACTTTCAGTTGTAAGTGCTGGAGATCTAATTTACAGTATGATGACTGTAGTTAATAGTAAGCTATTATATACTTGAAATTTGCTGAGGGAGTAGATCTTAATGTCTCTAGCTTTTCTAAGTTTTTTGTGCTTCATTGATAAATTGATTGTGACCTATTGAGGCTCAGATGTTCCCATTTCCAAAAACAAGGTATCAGATGAAAAAAAAATAAAAAACAAAATTTGGGCTATGTCTGTCTGTCACCTAAAGAACTGGCTAAGAAATGAAAAATTAAATCAACTAGATGTTTTGACTGTGGGCAGGCAAGCAAAAGTTCTAAGTGACTTTTTCATTGTATTAACTAGATCTTCTGGTTGTTTAGGTATCATAAGGGAAATCTCAGAAGCAATTTTACATCAATGTTCATATTTGTGTACCAGTTGAGTATTATTTAATAACACATCAAGGAGACTGAGCCACTAAGAATTCCCACTGAAAGTGGACTCCACCTCCCAACTTGCCTTCCAAATGTATATTTGATGTCAGATAGATTTCAGGTTAATTGAAAATATTCTAATTGCAGGAAAACATTTGATCTTACCTTTGTATTTTCTTGGTCTTATTTCTTGTCCTGAAATGTTACAGATTAAATCAAGTTTTCAGCTGCTTCAGAAGCATAAATGAAAATGCTGACCATATCATCCTCACCAATTGCCTGCCCTCTGATGCTTCTGAAAGATGTGCTTGGTGTCTATGTTACAAGTCATAAGTGCAAAAGAAAAAAATTCTGTTGATGGGCCCCAGGTATGTGTTAATGAGAAGATCAACGTATCTTAAATTTGAATTCCCTCATATATTAAATAAATATTTATGTGGCATCTAATATTTATCAGACACTAGAGTTCCTTAAACTCAAAATAAATGCTGATGTGCTTGAATGAGGGTTATTGAGATAACAATAATTAAAATAATAATAATATGTGCCAAGCACTTAGCTAAGTATGCTTATCTCATTTACTTCTCACAATAACCCTATGAGGCAGGATGCTATTTTTATTCTCATTTTACAGAGAAAGAACATAGGTCTCAAAGAGGTTAAGTAACTCACTCAAGGTCATATAATGATGAAACTAAGATTTGAATCCAAGTCACAGCGAAAGTTTCTGCATTGTTAGCCATTTCACGTATGAACTTAAAGAACTTGGCTGCTGATCAGTTGGCATACTTAGTTCCAGTTTGGGTAGAAGTCCATTCGACCAGGAAATCTGTTAGGATTCATGGTCCTAATGGTTTTGAGCCAACTTGACTATTTTGTTTCTTCATGCTTGCAATGCATGCTTTGACCCATTTTGCAGATAAGCTGACCAGTTCATTGAATTGTCTCACTTGAGGAGACTCAAGTGTCCCATTAGGAAACTGAGACTCAGGAAAGTTCAGTAGATTGCCCAAAGTCATACAGCTCGTAAATGGAGACTATCTCAATCTGGCACCCATGCCTTTAACCTCTGTGATAACTGCCTTGATGCAAAAGAAGAATGAGATCCTAGATTTGAGCTTGTTTATTCAGTAATGAATAATATAAATAATTTGTATCAATAAAAAATATAGCCTCTAATTTCATTCATTCATTCTTTCAACAAACACTTATTGGGCACCACCTATGTACCAAACATTGTTATAGGCTCTGGGGAACATTGGTTAACAAAATGGAAAAAAAAATGAAAAAAAAAATCTCTGTCTTCATGGATCATATATTTTGATGGGGATGGGGGAGACAGATAACAGACAAGTAATAAAAATATATACTATATCATATTGTAATATATGATATGTTAGGTCAAGAAGAGAGGGAGTTAAGGAGTGTATACGATGAGAGTGGGAGTGGGGTTTGCAATTCTGAGATGAGGTGACCTCACAGAGAAGGTGACATTTGAAGGGGCCAAGAAAGTGAGTGATGTAGATATCTGAGAGTAAAGCGCTTCAATCAGAAGAAATAGGAAGTGCAGAGGCCCTAAGGTGGACCAATGCCTGGTATGGTCAAAGAACACCAAGGAGCCCAGTGTGGCTGGAGAAGATAGAGTGAGGGGGAGAGTGGCAGGGAAATGAGGTCAGGGAAGGAACAGGGCCAGATCATGTAGGACTTCGAAGGTTATGGTCAGAATGTCGGCTGTAAATCTGAGGGACATGGTGAACTTTTGGGGGATTTTGAGCAAAGGAGCATCATCTGACTTGTGTTTTAAGAGGATAACTCTTGCTTCTCTGTTGAGAACAGACTTAAGGTGAGCTAGGGCAGAAGCAGGAACATCAGTTAGAAGGCCATCGTAAAAATCCATGCAAGATAAGATGGTGACTCGGGCCAGGGTGGTAGAGTGCACATGGTAAGAAGTGGTCAGATTCTCAATAAATTTTGAAGATAGAGTAGACATAATTTTCTGATGGATCAGATGTAGCACCATGCTCGTTGTACTTCCCAGCCTGCAGAACCGTGAGCTGAATAAACCTCTTTTCTTTATAAATTATTCAGTGTCAGGTCATAGCAAAAGGAATAAAGAGTTGCCGTTTACTGAGATGAAAAAGATTACAGTGGGAGCAGGTTCGGAGGAGGAAGATCAGGAACCGAGGTTTAGACTTGTTAAATTTAAAATACGTAACTGACATTTAAGAGTGAATGTCAAATAAGTAGTTGGAGTCATAATTGTATTGATGGTATATAAAATTAAGACCCAGGACAAGATTCTTTAAGGAACAAGTGTAGATAAAGAAGAGAAAAGGTACTAGGACTCAGCCCTGGGTATTCCACCATTTAGAGGTCAGTAAGTTGGGGAAAACTCAGCAAAGGACACTGAGAAGAAATGGCCATAGAGGTAAGTGGACAAAGAAGTGAGGATAGCATTCTAGAAACTATGTGAAGAAAGTATTTCAAAAAGTGATCAGCTATGAAAAAGTGGGCTGATGGGTCAATTAACATGAGAACTGAGCAGCAGTCCTTGCATTTCACAATGTGGATGTTGCCAGTGACCTTATAGGAGCAGTTTTGGAGGAGTAGTGGAAGCCAACACCTTATTAGAGTCAGTTCAAGGGAGAGTAGGAGAAAAGAAATGGGGTGGGAGGGGCTGAGAGTGTAGATAATCCTATCCAGGAGTTTTTCTATAAAGGGAAAAAGAAAAAATAGAACCACGGCTGGAGGAGGAAGTAGAATCAAGAAGACGGTTTTGGTTCAAAGATTGGAGCAATAACAATATGTCTCTATAATACTAGGGAAGATTCAGCAGAGAAATTTCTTAGTGTTCCCATCCATCAGGTGTTTACTAGTTTGTGGCAGTTGCATAGAGCCATGTGCACTGGTCCTCAAGCTTTGCTCCATGTTAGAATTACTTGGGGAATTTTTCCTTTTAAAATCCTAATGTCCAGACAAATTAAATCAGAATGTCTGTGGTTGGAGCCCAGGCATCAGTGTGTGTGTGTGTGTGTGTGTGTGTGTGTGTGTGTGTGTGTGTGTGTGAAAGTATCATTATTGGCCAGGTCCTCTGCTAAATGATTCAGGGAGCACTAGTCATTTGTCCCTATCTAGCTTCTCTCCGACCTAATAGATCCCTAGTTAAGGCACTGTCCTGTTCAGTTGCAAAGCAGATAAAACAATATGCCGTTACCAATGATTAACATCTTAGAGGAAATTGTTCCAGACCCTGGCTAGTGTGACAGCTAGCTTAACACAGGATTTGGCAGGGATGAGAGACAGCACAGAAATTTTTGCTTGGGGGTAGAAACAACAATTCTGCATTTCTTGTTCATTTGATTCCACATCATGATTATAGTTTTTTTTTTTTCAGTCAGAAGTGTCCAGCAGGCTGCCTGTAATAGCTTTTGCTCTTCACTTGTCATTGCAAGCAGAACACTGGTTATGGGGTGGAGCAGCAGGCCACACCCACCCAAACTACAGTGCGTTCTCGGGGTTCAGAGCAGGAGGCTGAGGCTTGAGGTCTTTGCCATTTTCTGCTAGCTGCTGAGACTGTGGATGTACTGGTACGTACATAGTCCTATACTGTCTCCTGAGGCAACCACGTACAAGGCGCACTGCATTGTCACCTGAGAGGTCTAAACCACGTGCTATGGAAGCAAGGAGAAGGTAGCAATTAATTCTGACAGGAATATTTCATTCATATATTAACTCAAGAAATATTACTGAGCATCTGTTAGATGTCAGGTACTGTTCTAAGTACTTGGAATATATCAATGACAAAGCATGTCTTTGTAGAATTTATATTCTAATTGAGGAAGTCAAAAAATAAACAATATTAGGTGTGGTCGATTTAAATTTTGTCTCTGAATTTTCACCCTCCACCTATCTATAGACTCTATAGTTCCTCCTACTAGAGACAGAGTATGTTATTATAGTATATTATCCCATTAATGTTAGTTTTGGCCATAAGACTTTCTTAGCCAATGAAATACTGGTAGAAGTGATGTGAACAAAAGCTTAAAATGTGGTTGTGCAGTCCGGCTTGTTTTTTTTCTTTTTTTGGTCTGTTTTGTTTTGTTTGAGACATAGTTTTGCTCACTGCAACCTCAAATTCCCAGGCTCAAGCGATCCTCCTGCCTTAGCCTCCCGAGTAGCTGGGATGACGTGTGCACACCACCACATCTGGCTAATTTTTCTATTTTGAGTAGAGACAGGGTCTCGCTCTTGCTCAGGTTGGTCTCAAACTCCTGACCTCAAACAATCCTCTGCCTCGGCCTCCCAGAGAGCTAGGATTACAGGCATGAGCACCATGCCCGGCCTCAACTTGTTTTCTTGTGTTCCTGCCATAAGCTTAAGAAAGATATGTCCCTGGTAGCCTTGCTGGTCCAAGTGGAGTAGGATTAAACCCAAATCACAGCTTGGAACCAATTCCCAGTCAATGAGTGATATGTGACTGAGAATAAATGATTGTCATTCTAAGTCACGGAGAATTGGGATAGTGTATTAACACAGAACTATTTTGGGAATATGTGACTGATATAATAAAATAGATAAATACAGATTTATACAGATATAGACATATACATACATACATATACATTCATATGTACATGTATATGTATAAGTATGTTAGAAGATACTAGGTGCTATGGAAAAATAAAAAGAAGTGTAAGGGAGATCAGGAGGACTGGAGTCAAGGAATGATTTGCAATATTAAATAGGGTGATTGGTGTGGCAGGAATGGAGTGAGGTATGAGGAAAGTAATGGGGGATAAGGACAAGAATTAGATCAGCTGATACTAGGCCTTGCAGGCCACTGAAAGAACTTTAATCATCTGTTTCTCCAAGAAACCCTATTTTCCACATGAAATGTTATTTCAAGACCAACTATCTGAGCTCTTCAAATGCTTAATACTACTGGATTGGTTATTGTGTCTCTCATTTAAGTATAGTACCCTATGAGTTTATACTGAGAATTTCAATTCATACTCAGTGCGACGTGGAATTTTATTAACTTCTTCTACCTTGCATCTATATCTGCCTGAAAATCCTTATTCTCAAGGGAAGCAGCGTTGATAGGATCAGAATATCACTCAATTATTCATTTGCTTTATTCCACATTACCTACAAAACTGAAATCTACATATATTTTGGCCCAGCAATTCTACTTCTAGGTATTTATTCCTAAAATAATGCTCTTCTTGCCAGGATGTTCCTTGTGCTCTTATTCATAAAAGAGGGAAAAAAGTGAAAACAACCTAGCTGTCAATCAGTAGGGTTATGGGCAAGACAAACTGGGCCCATCTATATTACGAAATACTATGTAGCAGTATAAAAATGAATTTTAAATATATATATATATATAACTTAGAACATTGTTAAGGGGGGAAAGTGAGTTGCAGAATAACGATAGTTATTAGCATTTATTGAGAGCATAATATGTATCAGATATTATCTCAAGTCCTTTATATGTATTATTTGATTATTACCATCATTATAGCCCTACCTATGAGGTTGACAATATCATTATCCCCATTTTACAGATGTTAAACTGAAGCACAGGTTTGAGGAAATTCTATAAGGTCACATAGGTGGTAAGTGCTAAAAGTATAGATTTGAATTCAAGCACTTTGACACTAGAATTTGTACTCTTAACCTCTATTTTATACCACCTATCTAATTTACATGGATAACCCCCTAAATTTTATATTAGTATATACACATATATATTTTATCTCACAGAGAAAGATCTAGAGGGATCTGTACCAAACTAATGATGGCTACCTTGGGGTAAGGGAATGAGATAGGGTGGGCCAAGAGGGATTTTTGCTCTGTCTGTACAATTTGAAATTTTAAAAGGAGAATAGAGAATATAGCCATGTATTTTCTTCTATAATTAAAAATATTTTTTGAAGAAATTAATGGGTTCTACTTTTGGTAACGGCCAAGTCAGTTCCTATTGGGTCAACTCTCCTTAAGATAAAAAATATAAAATATGGACAAAATTTGAAAAGCAGCTTCCTCAAGAGACTGAAAAGCAATAGGAAGCAGGCGTATTCTGGAAGTGAGTCAACAGTTTGCCAAAGAGAATCATAAGTTTCCCTTTTCACAATTTCTTGCCTGAGGACAGATCCCTAGCCTGTGTCATACAAGAGCTAAACTTCTGATAGAAAACTGGCAGTTTTTCTGGATTTAGTCACTAAAGGATAGAGTTTGGGCCAAGTATAGCTGCTGGCAAGGGAGGGGGGATTCTCAGAAAGGAAAGTGACAAAGAAGAGAAGGCACAAATTCCATCTGTAAATTCCTCTCAAATCTTTAGTTGACCTCTAACTTTCATAGATACAGAGAAGGCTCCAAGTAGTTCAGCTTAGGTTAAAAGAACTGATCTGAAATCAGATCAGTCAGAGTTTGCAGCTTGAGTTCAATCCACTTAATTGTATGCTAAAACAAAAATATTACCAGTCTTCAAAGAAATATAATGTTACCCAGAATTTCCACAACATAATATTTATTAAATCCAAGTTACAATCCCAAACTATGTGATATATGAAGCAACTGGAAAATATGACCCATTCTCAAGAGAAAAATCATTCAATAAAGACCGTCTCTGAAATGACTCATGTTGGAATTAGCAGGCAGTGCCTTTTAAGCAGCTATTCCAACTATGTTCAATGAAGGAAATATGCTTAAAGTAAATGTAAAGATTGGAAATCTCAGCAGAGAAATAGAAAACTATAGAAATTCTAAAATTAAAAAATACAATATTTAAAATTGTTTAAAAAAATTAAATGGGCTTAAAAGCAGAATGTAGATGACAACGGAAGGAATCAGTGAACTTGAAGATAGATCCATAGAAATTATCCAGTCTGACAAAAAAGGGAAAGAAAGCCTCAGAGACCGGTGGGGCAGTATCAAAGCTCTAACTTATGTCTAACTGGAGTTCCAGAAAGAAGGGAGAGAGAGACTAAAGTGGGGAAAAACTTTTTAAAGAAATAATGGTTGAAAATATCCAAAATTTGGTGAAAGACAGCATTTATAGATTCTGGAATCTCATTGAACTCCAATCAAAATAAATATAAAGAAAACTATGTCTAGATAAATCAGAGTCAAACTGATGAAAACCAAAGATGAAGAGAAAATCTTGAAAATAACAAGAGAAAATGATACATTATACAGGGGAAAAATGATTCAGATAATCTAGAAATGATCCAGATGTTGGACTTAGAAGAAACAATGGAGTACAAAGAAATAGTGGAATAATATCTTTTGAGGAAAAATATCCTCTTAAACTAGAATTTTATATCCAGAAAAATTATCCATCAAGAATGAAGGTGAAATAATAAGTGCACACATAAGAATAACATCTATTGGATGTTGGGCAGGGGGGAAGGGGAGGGGGAAGAGGGAGGAGGGGGGAGGGGACCAGTATATGCATACACAAAGAGTGCAATGCGCACCACTCGAAGGATGGACATATTTGAAACTCGGACTTGGGGAGGGGGGGCAAGGGCAACATACGTAAACTAAACATCTGTATCCCCATAATATGCTGAAATAAAAAAAAAAGAATGAAGGTAAAATAAAAAGTGCTATATAGAAGAAAACTAACAGACATTGTCTCTAGTAGATCCATTCTTCAAGAAATGATAAAGGTAGTTATTCAGGCTGAAAGTAAATTGTACCAGATGAAAACCAGAATCTTCAGGAAGGAATGAAGAATATAAGAAATGGTAAATATCTAGTAAATATAAATATAAAAACTATTTCCCTTTTAGTTTCTTTAAAATACATACATTTGTTTAAAGCAAAGACTGTAATATTATTGTGTGAAATTTAAAATGTGCGTAGATTGGTTTATCTGACAACTATAGCACGTAGATGGGAATGGAAGTAATTTGACCTTAAAAACTGAAAAGTTTCTGTATTTCATCTGAAGTGGTGAAATATTGTCTCTTAAGTAGACAATGAAAAATTATTGATGTATATTGTAATCTCTAGAGCAACTATTTAATACTAAAAGAGTAATTCAAAGAAGTATAATTAAAAAGCCAATAAATGAATCTTTAATTTAGAATGGAATTCTAAACAATATCCAAATAACCCAAAAGAAGTCAAGAAAGGAGGAAGAAGAGAACATAAAAAAAAGGACAAATAGAAAATAAATAATAAAATAATAGATCTGTAACCAACCATGTCAATACTCACATTAAATGCTAATGAACTGAACACTTCAATTAAAGGCAGATATTGTCAAATTGATTTTAAAAATCAAAACTTAACTCTATACTGTCTACAATGGATACACTTTAAATATAAAGACAAAATAGATTGAAAGTAAATGAACAGAAAAAATATACCAATAAAACAATAAACATAAGAAGATTGGAGTGGCTATATTAATAGCTGATAAAGTATACTTCCAGGAAAGGAGGTGAATAGGAAAATTTCATAATGACAAAAAGGGAAATTTATCAGAAAGATATAAAAATCATGTGTGTACATGCCTAATAAAAGAGCCTCCAAATATATAAAGCAAAAATGGACAGAATTACATTAAAAAATAGATAATTCCAGCCCTATTTGGAGATTTAACATTCCTCTCTCAGCAATTCATAGAAAAACTAGACAAAGATATCAGTTAAGACAAAAGTGATCTGAACACCCCAATCAATCACCTTGACCCAAGTGACATTTCTAGAACTCCACATCAAACAACTGCAGAATACACATTCTTTCCAAATGCTAATGATATGTTCACCAAGATAGATCATATATTGGAGAATAAAACAAGTCTCAATAAATTTTAAAAGATTTATATTTTTGGGGGGTGAATTGTGCCCTCCTTCAAAGAGATATATTGAAGTCCTAATGCCAGTACCTCAGAATGTGACCTTATTTGAAATAAGGTCATTACAATAATTGGTTAAGTAAAGATGAAGTCACACTGGAGTAGGGTGGGCCCTTAATCCAATATGACTGGTGTCCGCATAAGAATAGGAGAAAAAACACAGAGACATAGACATATGAGAGGAGAATGCTGTGTGATGACAAAGACAGAGACTGAAGTGCTACAGCTGCAAGCAAAGGAATGCCAGGGATTTCCAGCAAACTACCAGAAGCTAGGAAGAGGCAAATGAGGGTTCTCCCCTATAGATTACAGAGAGAACATGGCCCCATCAACATCTTGATTATGGACTTCTAACCTCCAGCATTATGACACAATAAATTTCTGTGTTTAAAGCTACCCGGTTTGTGGTACTTTGTTATGGCAGCCCTAAGAAACTCATATGGATATCATACAGTCTGTTTTCTGACCATGGTGGAATTAAATTAGAGATTAATAACAATAAGATATTTATAAAAACAAAAAAATTGGAAATTAAATAACACATTTCTAAAGAATCTATGGGTCAAATAAGAAATCACAAGAGAAATTAGACAATATTTAAACCTGACTGATAATATAAATACAACCTATTGAAATTAATGGGATGCAGCTTAAGCTATACATAGAAGGAAATTTATAGCTTTAAATAATTATATTAGAAAAGAATAAAGGTCCAAAATCAATAATATAAATTTCTACTCTAAGAATCTAGAAAAAGAAGAGCAAGTTAAACCCAAAGTAGAAGGAAGGAAATAATAAAGAGCAGAAATCAATTAAATAGAAAATAAATGAAAAATAGAGGAAATGAATAAAGCCAAAAATTGATTCTTTGAAAAAATCAACGAAATTGATAAACCTCTAGTAAGACTGATCAAGAAAAAAAAAATCAGAAAATACAAAGGACCAAATCAGGAATGAAAGAGGGATTACCATTAATAATCTACAAGCATTGAAAGTATATTAAGCCAAAAAATTCAATAATATAGATGAAATAGACAAATTACTTAAAAATGCAGTTCACCAAAATTGACACAAGATAAAACATAAAATATGAATAGCATCATATTTATTAAAGAAATAGAGTTTATCATCAAAAACTTTTCCTGAAAGAAAATTCTAGGCCTAGATTATTTCACTGATGAAGTCTACTGAACATTTAAGGAATAAACAACACCAGTCTTATACAAAATTCGACAGAAAATAGAAAAGAAGGAAACATATTCCAGTTCGTTTTTATGAGGCCAGTATAACATCAACACCAAAATCTGGCAAAGATGTTAAAATAAAAGAAAATTGTAAATCAGTATCTCTCATGAACACAGGTGTAAATCTCCTTAACACAGTATTAGCAAATAGAATCTTAGCAATATATAAAAAGAATAATAAGCAGGATCAAGCAGGGCTAATCCTAGGAATGCAAGGTTTATGTAAATTTGAAAATCAATCAATATAATTCACTATATTAATAATACAAAGGCAAAAATCATATGATTACATCAAAATTTGCAGAAGGAACATTTGACATAATCATCTCTAATTTATGATTAAAATTCTGAGCAAACTAGAAATAGAAGGGAACTTCCTCAATGTAATATAGGCTATCTATGAAAAATGTACATTTAATACTATACTTAATGATGAAACATTGTATGTTTTTACTACTTTTAATTGACATTGTATTGGAGCTTCTAGCCATTGCAATAAAGCAAGAAAAACAAATTAAAGGCAAAAATATCAGAAAGAAAGAATTAAAATTATCTCTATTTTCAGATGACATATTTGTTTACATAGAAAATCCTAAGGAATCTAAAATAAGTACTGGAACTAAGTGAATTTAACAAAATCACATGGTACAATGTTAGCATAAAAGTCAACTGCATTTTTTATATTAGCAAACAATTGGAAAATGACTTTCAGAAATGAAATTTATCTGCAATAGCATAAGAAAATCACTTAGAAATACATTTAACAAAAGATGTGCCAGAACCTCTAAACTGAAAAAGCACAAACCCTTCTTAAGAAAAAATAAAAGATCTAAATAAATGGACAGAAATAGCATGTTCATGTATTGAAAAATTCATCTTGTTAAGATGTCAATCTCAAATTGGTCTAGGGATTCAACAATATGTGAAACATAATCCCATATGGCCCTTGTGTACAAATGTGTAAACCAATTCTAAAATTTATTTGGAAATACAGGGGAGTTAGATATCCAAAGCAATCTTAAAAAAACAAAGTCAGAAAACTTACTCTGATGACTTTAACATTTACTGTAAAACTACTGTAATCAAGACCTCAAATCATTGACATAAGAATTGACAAATAAACCAGTGGAACAAAATATACAGTCCAGAAATAGGCACACAGTTACATAGTCATTTGATTTTCGACAAAGATGCCAAAACAACTCAATGGGAAAAGGAAAGACTCTTCAACAAATGGTGCTGGAAAACTGGATATGTTATTCAAATAGAAACCTGAATCCCTATCCCAAACCACATGTCTTAGTCTGTTCGGGCTGCTATAACAAAATATCATAGGCTGGTTGGCTTATAAACAACAGAAATTTATTCCTTGCAGTTCTGGAGACTGGGAAGTTTAAGATCAAGGCACTAGCAGAGGCAGATTTGGTGTCTGGTGAGAGTGTGCTCTCCGGTTCATATTTGACTGTCTTTTCACTGTGGCCTCACATGGTGGAAGGAGCAAACAAGTTCCCTTAGGCCTCTTTCTATAAAGGAACTAATCCCTTTCATGACAGTTCTGTTCTCCTGACCTGATCACCTCTCAAAGACCTGATCTCCCTTCTCCTAATACCATCAACTTGGGAATTAGGATTTCAACATATGAATTTTGAGGGGAACACAAATATTCAGACCATAACACCATACAAAAAATTTAATTTGTGTAGAATCACATACCTAATGGTAAAACTGAAGCCATAAAAATTCTAGAAGAAAACAGGAAGGTATCTCTATAACCTGAGGGTAGACAAAAGTTTCTTAGGATGCAAAGAGCAATAATTAAATTATAAAAATTGATATATTAAACTTCTTCAAAAATAAAAACAACTCTTTATTAAAATACACCATTAAAGAAAATGAATAGACAAGTCATATGCTAGGAGAAAGTATTTGTAAAGCATATATCTGATAAAGGACTGTCATTCAGGATATATAAAGACAAATAACCTAATAAAAATGGGCAAAATATTTAAACAGAATCTTCACAGAAGATATGTGAATGGCCAATAAGCACATGGCTATGCAGGAAACATCATTAGGCATCAGAGAACTGCAAATTAAAATCACAATGAGATACCATTACACATGCATAGGAATGGCTAAAATTAAATAGGCTGACAACACCAAATGTTGGAAAACATGTGGAGCAACTGGAACTTGGATACATTTTTACTGGGAGTGTAAAATGGTATAACCACTTTACAAATATGTCTGTCAGTTAATTATAAATGTAAATATACACCTACCCTAATATTTAAAAATTTTATTTCTAGGTATTTGCCCAAGAAAAATGAAATCATTTATACATCCAAAAACTTATATATGAATGCTCATGGAAGCTTTATTCATAAGACCTCCAAACTGGATATAGCTCATGTGTCCATTAGTAGGTGAATGAATAAAAAACTGTGGTACACACATACAATGGAATGCTACTTAAAAATAAAAAGGAATGAATTATTGAGACAAGCAACAGCATGGACAAATCTTAAAAATATGATGCCAAATGAAAGAATTCTTAGACAAAAGAATATAAACTGTATGATTTCATTTATATAAAGTTCTAGAATAGGCAAAACTTAGTCTATGGTGAAAAAAAAAACAGTGGTTGCCTGAGGCAGAGGTAAAGGTGAGGATTGACTGGAAAAGGTCATGAAGAACCTTCTGAAGTGATGGTGGTGTTCTGTATTTTGAAAGAGGTTTTGGTTACACATATGTACTAGTTTGTCATAACTCACTGGGGGTTGGTTCAACAAGATTTATGTGTCTCATTTTACGTAAATTTAATTTCAAAAGAAGAAAGTACCATAAACAAATTCTGAACTCTAGTTAGTGATAGGCATGCTAAAGTATTAGGGAGAATTGTATTGTTGTCTGCAATTTACTTTGACATGTATCAAAATAATAATAGGGATTGATGAATGAATAGAGGGATATAGAAATGAAGTATGTGATAATGCAAAGTATAATAAAATGTAAATTATAGAATCTAGGTGTTGGGTACATGGGTGTTCACTGTGAAAATCTTTCAACTTTTCCGTATGTTTGAAAATATTGTTTAACAATTGTTGGAGAAAAAAACAATAGTTTTGATTCATGCAGAAATATCTGTTACCACCCCACATCTCTAACTGTGTCTGACTTCTCTGTGCTCACCTATATTTAGTATCTACACTGCCCCTCCTATGTTGTTCCCCAGGTTATAGCTTATCCCCATGACTTCCATCCCCATCACTAACTCCATTTAGACTATCCTCTGATAAAGGATAGTCAGCTTGTCTGCTGAATCTCTTCAAGGGACCTGCTCTATCTGATAGAATCTCCCATCCCAGGCTCCAAAACCTCTCCTTGGCTCCCACTGAAAAGGATTAGCTTTCAGGCCCATCACTTTAGGAGATAAAAGCTCACAGTACAAAGGCATTTGCATTGGGCATGCAAAAGTACCCATCCTGGTTTGTAGAGTTAAAGATGACCTTGTGTTGGGTTTCTGTCTTACCTTATACCCAGGCCAAATATGATAACTTGTATGGATAATTTGTATGGAAGGTGGGGCTCAGGCAGTGTCATGAAGACCTTCCCAAACAAGCTATGTAATGCTTATTCAGGAACTAATGTAAGTCCAGAGGTCTTAGAAAATGTCTGACAGGTTTGATCACTGGTTCTCATCCTAGCTATGTTCCTGATTGATAGTTGTGAACTAAGCTTAAAAGGAAATAGGTCTTCACAGTGCCAGAATATCTAGTCCAGTGGTTCTCATTCCTGTATGCACATTAAAACTATCACAACACTGATTTTTTTTAAAGGCTCCCCAAATGATTATAGTGTGTAGGCCAAGCAAGGTAGGTAATTCAGTCAGGATGCACTGGTGTAGCCAGCTCAGTTATGAAAATATTGAGAAATACTTTCAATGAAATTGGTAAATGCCCTGGACACCTCATCTCCTCCAGCTCTGACCCCCCAGACTTTCCTACAATCAGTAGCTAAAGGGTTAATGCCTGGCCCAGCAGGAGTCCTCCAGCACACTGCTTCAGCATTTAGCCAGATTCCATTCTAATTATTCAGTGCCCAGAACTGTACCCATTATTAAATATTTTGAATACCACTCCTGCAGTCAGTATTGAGAACCACTGATCTAGTCCATCCTGTAGACAAGCATCTGAGTATTTTATCTGTAGCACACCAAATAATAACTTGTAGTTTGACTACATTTCTACCTTTGTCCATGCACATAAATAGGTTTGTGACCTTAAGCAAGTCCCTTCCTGGCTCTGAATCCCATCTAAAAAATGACAAGATTGAACTAGGTCCTCTTTAAGGATGCTTCCAATTCGGAATCATGTAGTACTATGATTCTATGAATCCTGAATTCGGCAAAGCTAAAAAAGGCTCCAAGAGAAGTGAGAGCAAAATGGATCCTGACTTCTATACACTGACCTAAACCAGCTACAGAAAACCCACATTGTATGTTAATTGTATATTGCTCTCCTTAAGAGACAAGCTTGATTTTCCCCCTCCCTTACCCCATCAAGTTACAGGGTTGGAACTTGAAACATAAAAATGAATTCTCCTTAGCTTGCGCCAAAGATGCAAATGTGATTAGAGCTGAATTTAGCCCATCTACTTTTAAAGTATGTTCCAGACATTTCCATTTTACAGCTTCCTGTAGTAGTGACTTCCACAGAGGGATGACATACAGGAAAACATAATCCACTTTACTTGTTTCATGTTTATTTGCCATTGGTTTCATTAAGTAATCCCTTGTTTGTGGATTATAGAGAAGAGGAGGAATCAGTTTGTTTTTATTGGTCCCACCAGAAATTTAAACAGCTTCAAGCTGTCCTCTCCCATTCTATGCCTGTCTTGGCCAAGTGTTTCTTTGATTTTACAATCTCATAGCAATCTTCAGTTCTATGGCTCTTTGAGAATAGCTTGCTTTATCTGGATCTCTTA
The DNA here is from genome assembly GCA_963575035.1 of Avahi laniger. Lineage (NCBI taxonomy): Eukaryota > Metazoa > Chordata > Mammalia > Primates > Indriidae > Avahi > Avahi laniger. The sequence goes on along the minus strand of CAUYSK010013777.1, from coordinate 5,891 downwards.
ACTTTTCACTTAATCTTTCTCAAGTGGTAACTGGAACCATACAATAGCCCTAAGTGAGGTGGTGAGTTGGCAATTATGCAGTTCATGCCCATCATTAATGGACGGCCTGAATTATCCAGATCACTTGTCTATGCTGACAAATAAACCACATAGCTGCCAAATCATTTCATTTTGTGTAGTGGAGATATAAATTATCATCTATGCTAATAACTCTGAAATATACATCTATAGCACTGGTCTCTTTTTGCTCCATGTCCTAGATTGATGTCTCTCAAAGCAGCAAGCTCAACTCAAGTTGTACTCTGAAACCTCAGTGCAAAATTCAGAGACCCCACTTTCATCTTCATCCCAATTGTGCTATGCCAATGCATTAAAAACTCGCCTGGGCCGGGCGCAGTGGCTCACAGCTGTAATCCCAGCACTCTGGGAGGATTGCTGGAGGTCAGGAGTTCAAGACCAGCCTGAGCAAGAGCAAGACCCCGTCTTTGCTAAAAAAACAGAAATTAGCCAGACAACTAAAAATATATATAGAAAAAATTAACCAGGCATGGTGACACATACCTATAGTCCCAGCTACTTGGGAGGCTGAGACAAAAGGATCGCTGGAGCCCAGGAGTTTGAGGTTGCTGTGAGCTAGGCTGACTCCACGGCACTCTAGCCTGAGCAACAGAGTGAGACTCTGCCTCAAAAAAACAAACAAACAAATAAACAAAAAAAAAATCTCCCCTGTACCCAATACTGATTCTTCCTCATACCCCTTAAGCTAAAGGCCAATAACCAAATATGAGATGATAATATGGCAGTGCAAAGATATATGTGATTTATTACCAGTCAGGACAGAAAGGACAGAACTGTAATGGAAGGAAGAATCTGGATCCACTGAAACAACCAAAGGCCTGGTTGGTCAGGGCTGCTCCCCAGCAAATATCTGTGAGGAGCTGGCCAGATTGCTCTTTGACCCATTTCCCTTTGCATCATCCCGGGATTTCACCATCTTCCACATATGAAGCCCCCTTCCTCACAACACGTAGCAGAAATTTTCCAAGTGTGCTCTGTGCAAAGACTACCTGTAGCCAAGTCACTTAAAATACTATTAAAATGCAGATTCCTGAACCCTATCAAGACCAACTGATACAACATAAAATTGAAGAACCATTGCCTTTTATTTGCTTTATTTCAATTATCAAAGGGCTGCTAACAGATCATTTTCATTAATATAGTCCGCCATCATTTTCAATTCAATGTATCTAAAACTTAGAGTCTTCTTCCACTTCAAATTGCTTCCCTGCATCAGCTTTTCCATGTACATCACTGGCAGCAACCATACTCCCAGTATCCCAGAATCAAACCTTAAAATTGACAGCAACAAACTAAGATGAATTCATTGTTTGTTCCTATGTTTGTTATTCTTTGTGATTAGTCTTGTTTTCCCGTGTGTGTGTGTGTGTGTGTGTGTGTGTGTGTGTGTGGTGGATGAAAGCTTGTTATCGTTGCACAGACACTATCACAGCATCATCTTTTTATAGTATAATCTCCAAGCCCTTGTCAAGAACGTTAGAAGAAAATTTGAAAGAGTCTATGGAAATTCTGTTATAGGATCCAAATACCTTGTAAAGCACTAATCAGGTCTTCGACTACTCTTACTCTGGATCAGTTTGACCCAGATCCATGAAATTTTTCCTCCCATTTGGAGTCCCAGAGGCCATCCATTATCTAGCTGGAGCGTTTCTTTGTTGATGTCAAAGTAAGAAGGCCTCCACCCTCACTATCTAGCAAGTGCCCTTCACTATTACTAATCAAAAGCTTCCATTTATGAAGCACTTAGTATGTGCCAGGCACTATTCTAAAGACTTTACAAGGTTACATAGGTAGGCAGTGCAGGGCTGGGATTCAGACCCAGTCAGGATGGTTGCAGAGTCCATGCTCTTAACCGCCACACTCTCTGCTATCTGTTGATAGCCTATAGGATCTAGGCTGTGCATGAAGCTCAAAGCTGTCTTCCCCAAAGAATCACCAAAATCTCCTCCTTCTGTCACCTTTGACAAAATTGAGAGAGTCTGCTATTAAGGAGATGACAAAGCCCTTAAAAGGGTTCCTGTTGCTACATACATATGTAATAAAAGAATAAAGAAACCCATGGAATGATAATCACCTTATTTAGGAGAGTCTTCTCCTCTGGTAACCTCTGGAAGAAAAGGAGAGGGCATGATCAGAGAAGCACACAGGGGGTTCCAACTGCATTGTGATGATATTTGATTTTCTTAGGCTTAGCGGTGGCTAAACAAAAAGGTATACATACCTTTTGTATATCTTCAAGGTTTCATATGAAAATTTTTAAAGGGCTCCCAGGGGTCTCACCGTCCTAGACAGAGGGGAGAGCTTAGCCTACAGTATTGAGCTTGCTGCACTGTGGCCTGAAGTGCCTAGAAATGAGGATGCAGCATTCCTGCTCTTCTCTTGCCTCACAAGGGACAGTCTTTAGATTTCCAGCTTTCACGTTCTCTTACTCATTCTAAACCCGCTTCAAAATCTGCCAGTAATAAATTGCTTACTATCATGTATACTAATATCGCATAATCCTAGAACTCCAGATAAAATAAAAGGCAATAAAGCAAGGAAATGAGGAGGGAGTTGTGGAAAGCTCAAGAGGTAGAGGGGAAACAGTAAGCTAGGGGAAAAAGAAGAGAAGATATTAAAAGAAAGAAAAAAGATGGGAGGAGAGAAATAAAAGACGCAGGGAAGAAAAGAGAGAAGTGAGAGAAAAAAAACATAGATGAGAGGGAAAGGAGGGCACATAGAAGAGGTAGACCCTGCTACGGCTTGAATGTACCCTCCAAAATTCATGTTGAAATGCAATTGCCATTGTGACAGTAATAAGAAGGGGGCCCTTTACTTGTTGATTAGGTTATTAGTGCTCTGTCCTCATGAATGGATTAGCGTTATCAGGGAAGTGGTTTCATTATCACGAGGGTGGGTTTGTTACCATGGAAGCGACCTCCTGATGAAAGGATGAAGTTTGGCCCCTATTCCTCCTCTGTTTTGCATGTTCGCTTGCCTTTCTGCCATGTTATGAGGCAGCATGAAGGCCCTCACTAGATGCCAGCATCATGCTTTTGGACTTCCCAGCCTCCAGAACTGTGAGCCAGATAAATTTCTGTCCATTATCAATTACCCAGTCTGTGATATTCTATTATAGCAGCATAAAATGGACTAAGACAGCCCCTACCCAGCAATCACTGGGGGACTCTGGGCCAGGTTGATATCCAGGGAGAGGTTAGGTGGGACATCACCAAGCCACCTCATTTCTTGGGAAAGCTCTCTCTTACTGAAAGATGGAGCTTGTTCTCTCAGGAAGCAATTGTTCCTCCTCTCAAGACATGAGGTGGCAGCAACAAGAGCAGCAGCAGCAGCAGAAGCAACAGCATCCTGGTGAGGCCCCTGTGGGCAGTCTCTGGGGTCCCAACAGCAGGCAGTGTGGAGCCCTCTTCTGGTTGACACTGCCTAGTGGATTAGGGAGCTTTTTGAGGCAGCGTTAGTGTTGCAGGGAATGGACTGGCCACAGTCTGGCACACACACTTCCCTGGCATCAGACAGGAGCTTATGCAATAGAGCAGTTGCCATGGTAACCATGCGTGCTGCTACCCTGTTTGGACTCATGGAGGGGAGTTCAATATTACATGAGGACATCCACATTCAGAAAAGGCTGATCCAGTCTGCCCCAGCCCCCTGGACTCTCCCTCTGGGAGTCCTAGGCAAAACTTGGAGAGAGGAATATATGACATAAGAGATTCCTCAATCTCTAGTCCTTCCTGTTTCTAGGCCCCACATTTCTCCCCCAGGGCCCTTTTTTGCCAAACACTCACTGGACCTGAAGGTTAGAAAGGATTTCAAAGATAATTTCTGCATAAAACTCCATCATTAAACTTCATCCCTCACATCCCTCCAAAATGATAATTTTTTAGTGTTACCTGGGCCTCCTCAAAAAGCCAGACACATAGGGGCCATTTCCAGGTATTAAGACTCTCTCTACAAATATATTTTAAATACCAAACAGTTACTCAAATTGTGCTATATTTTCAATGTTTATGTGGAACAAAATTACACTTTTAACTTAAAAAAGACAATGCATTAATTTGTTTCTTCCTTCCCACGAAGTGTTAATGATTAACATATTTTTTGACTGATAACAAACGTTCTGAATCTTTGCAGCTAAATAATGTCACAGGAGTTTTGATATATCAGAGACCATTTTGCCAGTTAGGGGTTTGGCTGGTGACCATGAGCCCCTCATAATCTATAGCCTAACTCTAATTTAAATGTTTTACCACAGATGGCAATGTTCTACAATATAATCGTACTAGTCAGAAGATAATTGCCAGGTTTATTAAAAAATTCACAGTGCAGGACAGGTAGTGGGCCTGATGATGAGGCAGATGCTTAAGGTTATATGATGAATATCTTCTTTTTGTCACATAATTGTATGTCTAGAAACTTGTCTGGTGATAACTTCAGAAGCCTAAAGTTAAAACGCTTTGTGAATAGGATGCCCAGGTCAAATGCCCTCCTTCCTTGTCCCTACCCTCCATGGAGAATATTTATCTTTTAAGAGTGGACTCTCAGGTAAAATCCTTCAAACAAATCTTGATTAGGAGCATTTTAGACATTAGAAAGGGGTGATATGTTTTGGAGATTTAGTGCCCTTCGACTGCCATCACGGTGTTGCTACTTACTCTTGAGACACATGCTAGCTCTTGTTCAAATGACCCAAACCTGAATTGGGGGTGGCAGCATGAGAGGGGGGCTGGTCCTTTCAGTGATCTTTCTTTTAAATCATGAAATATTTCAAACATACCATTTCAAACGATCACCCAATTTAACAGCTTTAAAAAAAGCCACCGTTTCAGTATGCTTATGGATTCCTCGGGTCAGGAATTCCAAAAGGGCACAATGAGGAAAGCTGTCTCTACTCCACAATGTCTAGTGCCTCCATTGGGAAAAGTTGAAGGCTTTGGGTGATTTGATGGCTGGGGCCTGGAATCACTCACGTGTCTCATGCCTGGCCGGGGTGGATTCAAAGACTAGAAATGCCACCTTGAGTGCCAATATGTAGCCTCTTCCTGTGACCAGCTTTCTCAGTGTTTAGTGCCTTTAGGGTGGTCAGACTTCTTACACGATGGCTCAGGGCTCCAGGCATAGGTGTTCCAGCAAACAAAGAGGAAACAGAAATCACTTTTCCTGACCTGGCCTCAAAACTCACATACAGTGTCGCTCCCACAACATCCTATGGGTTACAGGTGACCCTTCCAAGATGCAACAAGAAGGGCCAGAGACCCTACCCATCTGTAGCAAAAATATCAAAGACTTTGGGCCATGTTTTAAAAACCACCAAACATAAAAAATGTAGAGAATAATATAAAAGTCACCAAAGTATCCATGACCCAGAATTTATGCATTAACATTCTTGCTAGGTTTGCTCCAGATCATTTTTTTTCTTTTTTCAGATCTTGTTCTATAAGCTTCTATTTTCTAACTTTTTATTTTTTTTATTTCAGCATATTATGGGCCTTATCATATATTATACAGATGTTTAGGTTACGTATGTTGCCCTTGCCCCCTCCCTAAGTCCGAGCTTCAAGCGTGTCCATCCCCAGATGGTGCGCATTGCACTCTTTGTGTATGCATATACCAGTCCCCTCCTCCCTTCTTCCCCCACCCCCTCCCCCCTGCCCGACAACCAATAGATGTTATTCTTATATGTGCACTTATGTGTTGATCAGTTAATACCAATTTGATGGTGAGTACATGTGGTGCTTGTCTCTCCATTCTTGGGATACCTCACTTAGTAGAATGTGTTCCAGCTCTATCCAGGAGTATACAAGAGGTGCTATATC
>CAUYSK010013776.1:0-54530 GCA_963575035.1 Avahi laniger | reverse complement strand
CCCAGCTGTCTCTTCCTCCAGTTCCAGAACGAATCGCCATGGCACCCCCAATATACGTCTCTGACCCCAGAATGATCATGATGACGAAGGGCTGCTCCCACGGGAGGGGACTGTGGCCCTGGGAAGCCCAGGGACAGCAGACTGAAGTCTCCATCGCACGCTCACTCCAGGGCTTTGTCCCTGAACCCACACTCCTAACCCATGTGGGTTTCTTCCCCAACCCCACATGGCCTTTCCCCTGCCAGAGCACATACGAGGACAGCCCTGAACGCTAAATGGGTGTGCAAGATAACTCCAGCGGCACGTCTGTCCATCGGATCCGGGACAAGCCTCCCACTCTCAAGATGTCCCCATATCCCTCCCTTCCGGCACCACCATCCCCAGTTAACTGGGAACCAAATCAGAGACCTTCTGGCTTCGCAGTCTCCAATCCCCCGCAAACCCTTCTGATACTGGACTAAGGAAAACCTGTCCGGGTGAGGTGCAGGTGACCAAACTCCCACCCCCATTCTCTCTCCCGTAACGCCCGTACCTAGGGGTTGTCCAAGGCTCTGCAGGGCACAAACAGCCCAGGCTGGGCCCCTGGTAATGGCACAACCTGTCCCCGCCCAGGTGCGGCCCACCCCCATCCCTGCGACAGCCCCTTGCCTACACCCCAGGGAGCCAGGTCCCTGCGGCCCTGGGGGCGGAGGGAGTTGACGTGGGGATGCCATGGTGAGCCGGCCTCCGCTCCTCCAGGGAGCAGATGGAAGAGAAGGGGCCAGCTATGCGCCTGGCATCTGTGGCCGGGGAATACCCGTCCTGAGAGCCCGCTGCCACACCAGGCCCCACCTCGGCAGCCCCCTACCCCGTCCCCAGAGACCACCGCCCAGCGCTCTGAGCTCACAGTAAGTGCCGGGGGAAGGTCATGGGCAGGGCGGCTGGGAGGAGCCTGAGCAGGTTCACGAAGTCCCTGCAGCTTCATGCTCCCCGAGGGAGGCTCAGAGCTCATGGACCCAGGAGCTGCCGCCCGCCCTCCCCTCCAGCGCTGCGGCCCCAGGCTGGCAGGATGCAGCACGGCCCGCAGGACCGGCAGGGCTCTCCCCCTGGGCTGCACCCGCTCCTCGGTTCTGAGGCTGCTCCCAGCCCCAGGCAGCGTGTGGCCTTGGGAAAGCCCTTGGCCCCTGGGCTCTCCTCGAGGCATCCACAAAAATGCAGCTGGTTCACGTGACTTTCTTATAGAGATGTAGACAGAGGACATGCTCGACATGAGTAAAGAATGGGCAGGTGGACAGACAACCAGATTCAGGTTGTAATTTCACAAAACCCTGCATGAAAGAAAACCACATGGTGCCTGGCACCTAGAACTCTGAGCGTAGAGAAGACTTTGAAGAATGATTAATATATTTTGTATATTGTATATTATACATATTGCATATGCACAACATATATGTATAATAAATGATATTTATTACGAGCTAATATTTCTTGGGTGTTTGTTCCATGCCACACGTCTGATTTTAATATTCAAAGCAGCCTGACAAGTTATTATTCCCAGCCCCATTTACAAAGGTTAAATAACATGCCCAGGGTCTTACCAGTCAGAAGGAGCAGAGCCGGGCTTTGAACGTGGGTCAGCTGAGCTCAGAGGTGTGCTCCTAACCAGCGAGGGATGTGTGTTTGTGAACACGCCATGTCCCCGGGAAGGAGACTGATGGGGACTCCTGCTCCGAGGCAAGAGCTTTTCCCCAGGGGCTGCTTCTCACAGAGACAGGCTGGATGCTCAGCCAGGAACCCTGGGAGGGTGTCGGGGCTGGGTCCATATTTTCAGCCCAGATACCTCTCCGGGGGACATGCTCCTTAGGCTGGAGGGTCAGACATCCACGGACAAGGCACACACTATCTGACTTTGAATCACGAATCCGCTGCTTCTCAGCTCAGCCAAATCCCATGACAGGCCCAGTTGAAGGGTCACCCCCCCACCCGGTATCTGCAGGACTGAGGAACTCCCCCAAAACACTCAGTCTCTCACCACCAGCGATGCTCCAGGCATCCTCTCGGCAACTCCATGAGACAGCCACGAGCTTGCTCCCATTTTACAGAAGAGGACACTGAGGAATGGAGGGGCTCAGGGACCTGGTATCTGCATCACAGCCGGAGGCCCCCTGAGAGTTCAGCCGCAGCTGCGGGGGACAGCCTGGGCAGGAGGCTTGAACTCAGGCACGGCTCCAGGTGTCTGCCTCGCTCAGGCTTGGCCCAGAAGGTAAGAGCGTTAATGCCCTCGAAGGCAACCTTCACTCAGACAGGGACAGAGCCAGTGGGCTCCTGCGGAGACCGTTCCTGCGGCATCGTGCACACGTGTGGAGCCCCAGCAGGTCCCGGCGGTCTACGGCAGCAACCCTGACACTGCACCCCAAAAGTGGCCTTGTCCCTTCCCTGCCCCTCACTCCTGCTTCCTGGGAGCACCTCCTGCACCCAAGTCCTTGTCCCGGGCTCTGAGTTCGGGGGACCTATCTGCGACACTTACCTAAGGTGCTGCAAATGTAGGTGGTGGCACCAGGCTCGGAAGCCACGTCCTTCGGCCTCCACGGCCCACTCTGTGCCCCGGCCAGGATTCCCCATGCTCAAGCCACTGACAGGCCCCAGGACTATTTCTCAACTCTGTCCTTTAAGTGGCTTTAGGCCAAGCAACGCTGCCTCTCTGAGCATAATCCTAAATAATGATACTGATGAAATAAATCATGGGTGTGATGTGTTTGTAATGCCCAGGTCCCCGGAGGCAGCCGTAGCTGGAGGCATCCCCCTGACTCGGTTTCCAAGTGAGGGGCAGGGCAGCTGAAGTCCGAGGCAGCAAGGCTGAGGCATGTGGTCTCCCAGCCCCAGCATCTCCCACCCTTCCCTAAGAGCTCCCCAACGGCACCGTCACTCCTTATGCCGTAGGAGCCACCGTGCACTCAAACAGATTTGAAAACCATCACCCTCATCATCACAAACCACCTTCACTGAGCACTTGCTATGTGCCGGGCTGTTTAAAAATTTATACTATTTACTTACATTATTAGTCTTCAATGTTTTATTTAATGCATTTAAACCACACATAATCCTTTCACAAGATCCATTTTACAGATGAGGAAACCGAGAGGGCTGAAGGGGACCCAGCTAACCACCCATTATACAGATGGGGACACTGAGGCCCTTGAGGTCTGAGGGAGGGACTTGCCTAAGGCAGAATCCAGCAGAGCCAAGAAGATCTCACCCTCGACTCATCAATCACATGAAATGTTGGTACCAATGGATTTATGGGCACCCCCAACCCCACCCAAGAGGAGGCTGGAGGACTGACACCAGGCAGAAGGCTAGGCTGGGGCAGACCACCACTGATAGGAGGCGCTCCAGCACCCAGGACCTGCCCTCGACACACAGGGAGCTCCTCTCCCTGCGGGCACTGGCACCCTCCTCGTAGGTGGACCTGGGAAGGGGACACGCTACCCCCAGCCCCGCTCTGGCGAACGGCATCCCTGAGGGTGGGGTCGGGCCCGCTCCCACCACAGGCGGCTCCACTGTCCCCAGCTGGTCACCAGTTCCTCCCAGAGCCCCGCACACAGCAGGCCTCAGTGACCGTGGCGTGTTTCAGTCGGGCCACTCGTCGGTGCTGGGTGTGGGGCACAAGCGAGCCACATGCGCCTCCTCTCCCAGTGCGCACTCCGGCAAAACAGGGCTCCCCTTGTCCTGTTTCATCTTCTTCCAGAATGTTGTTATGGCTCCCTCACAGGTGCTCTTGGCTTAGAACTGCCCGGAGACAACTCCGATAAGCCCGGAATTTTGGGTCCCTGGGAGCCCCCACCAGGCGCCTGGCAATAGCTGCCTGCTTGATGACCGAATGAATGAACGGATCGAAGGGCGCGTTTCAGGTCCCGGCCTACAGGAAGCAGCTGGTAACCGTGGCGTGAACAAATGAGTAAATAATGGGTGGACGAACGGATGAAATACGAAGTCCAGGGATACGTCTAAAGAAGGCACTTGGTAACTACGGTATGGACGAGTGCCAAAGCAGAGAAACGAGAGAATGCGTGAATGAATGATAGAACTAACCACAGAGAAGAAGCAAGGAGCCACCGAGGGGCCCCTGCAAGGTGGGGCCTAGGAACTGCCTGAGCTAATGAGGCTGACCACTCTCCTGGCTGCCTGGACCCAGAGGGGCCACCCCCCGTGGGACCTGTCCAGCGCCGCCAAGGTCCCTGGGGCCTCCTTGCATTGTGGCAGATGCAATTATTCCAGTCTTCAGTGCAGCCTGAATGTGTCACTCGCTTATTTGAAAGCACCTCTCGGAGTCAGAGAGAGAGCAAGGGTATTGGGTGGGCGGTACGCAGACGAGGCAGAAGGAACAGCTCAGCCACCCCAGCCGCAGCCTGAATCCCTGGAGAAATGGCATAAAACAAAGGGGCCGCAATGGGGGTGGAGGGGGTGTCTATTTATTCAGACCAGAGCAGAACAAATGGATAGATTTAATAAGATCCTAGGCTGGGAGTCCATGCTCTTAAAGGTACAGACTCAGCGGTATGGTCTGGAGTGGGTGAGGGGCTGCGCTGTTTTCTGGGCAAAGCCCTCAGGTGGACGTCTGTCTCCACTCCACATACTAGAGGGCCAGGGTACGTGAGCATGCGTGTGTGTGTGTGCCTGTGTGTGCGTGCCTTCCCCACCAGGAACCTTCTTCCTTACTAACCAGCACCACGAGCCAGGGCGCCCTTCCACAAGGAAAAGCAAGTCAGGCAGCCGCCTTGTAAGCCTTTCTGGGGGGAAGTCAGGCCAGCCGAGCACCAGAGGGCATCACCCCTTCCCAGCCTGTGTCTCTCCCTACCTGCCCAATGGACCAGCAATAAAAAGTGAGCACTTCCCGTTCATCTCGGGAAACTCCTTGCGTCCATCCACTCAGTCTGCTGTCGGTGCCGCCCTCAGACATTTATGGAGCCCTACTGTGTGCCGGGCTCTACTCCAAGCGCTGGGGCAGCAAACACACCCAGCAAAGCCTGCCCCATGAAGCAGCGTTCCAGGGGCATCAGGACTGTGTCCAGGAAGGCTCTGGAGCCAGAGAGCCTGGGTTCAAATCTCAGCCCCCGTACTGACCAGTCGTATTAACTGCGTTCGTGAACCACATTCGTGGACCTTGATAAGCCTCAGCCACAGGGAAAACCGGCAGAGAATAGCTTCTCCCTCCTCGGGGGGTGGCGAGGATTAAATCATATAATCCAGGTTAAGCACTGCGCCTGGCACGCGGGAAATGCCCAATAAACGTATCGTGGGTGTCATTTCCAGATCAGCGGCGGCAGGAGCAGAGACCACTGGGGAGACCCCCAGTAACAAGGCCCCCAACCTTTGGCGAACCACACCCGACTCCCGGCTTACCCTTCCCATGAGCACACTCAATTCAGTACCTATTACAGCACCCCTGCCAGGGCCGTGCGACAGAGAAACACTGAGCCCATCACAGACCCCAAATCAGAAGGGCCCTTGAAGGGACCCGGTCCATCCTAAATCCCCTCGGCAGCAGGTGTGGTCCCTTCCAGGGAAGGGGGATCCATCCCCCTCTGAGCTCCCTCAGCAGGCTTGAAGTCACGACCTCATCCGGAGCCCCAGGGAGGGCTGGCCGACCACCTTGCAGGGACAGGAATGACAGGACCCTGACGCAGCCATCCTCCGAGAGGAAAGACAAACAGTGAGTCACCTGGGATGTGGCAGCCATTTTTTGCAATGACACTGCAATTTGCATTCATGTATTCCTTCAGCAAATGCTCGTGTGTGTCTACTCGCCAGCCCTGCGAGAACAGAGCAAACGGAGCCCTTGCCCTCAGAGGGCATCCAGTGGAACGAGAGGAGACTCGCGCTTCCTGCTGAATGAAGAACAGCAAGTCAGAGGTGCTACATAAAATGCAGAGAAGGGGAGAGGGGGGTGCTACGCTAGACAGGTGACAAGGTCACACTTGAGCAGACACCAGAAGCAAGCAAGGGAACAGGCCGAGGCAGGATCTGGAGGAAGAGCACCCTCGGCAGGGGACCAACAGGTGCAAACACCCTACAGCCGGGGCGTGTGAACTTGGGTACATTCTCTGAGATGCCAGCGTGGTGCTCAGTGTGAAGGCATGTATCCAGCCTGCTAAGATCACAAGCCAAGCTCTAGCCCAAAAACCCACAAGCCCTCAAAATCCAGCCCCAGCACCAACTCACTGTGTGACCTGACGCTGGTCTCTCAACCTCTCTGGTCTTGGGTTTGGCACAGCTAATGGGGGCTGAGCATCCTCCAAGCAGGCGCTGGCCGGGGAGGGAGGCCCCTGGGGTCCCCCCGAGTCCGCTCCTCTATGCATCACGCACCCACCAGTCCTCTCTACCCCGCCGCGCCATTCTCACGCCCGCGCCAGCAACGCCACGCAGGATTGGTACTCCTGCCAAAATAGCTATTAACCCAGTAGCCAATAATAACACGTTATCCTATCAATTTGCTTCTGAAACACTGTGTAATTGCAGAACCCAAGTTTGCCATCTCGGTAGCTTGGTTACGACATAAACAGAAAGAAACTCACCAGTCCCTTCCCGAGGAGGACGAGTGGCTGGCCACGAGAAACCCCCGCTCTCCACCGAGTCCCCCGCCCCTGCGAGGCCCCACGGCACCCATCAGCGATCACAGCCTAGTGTGCAGTGACCCGGAGGCCTGCCTCGACGTCCTCTTGGCAGGTTGCCTCTGCGACTGGAGAAGGGACCGATGCCCAGGACGTGATGGCTTTGTGGGTGGCAAGGTCGGGCCCAGAAGCCAGCACTCAGGCAGCCCCCCTCCCAGCCAGCAGTGCAGGAAGCGGGGCAGAAGGGCGCGGGAGGGCGCAGCAGCCGAGGGGCTCAGGGAAGCACCCCCCAAGGAGCCCGCAGACCATCAGGGACGCGAGCCAGGCCCCCTCACGGGAGACAGGGCACAGGTGGCCACAGATTGGGCGCAGAGGGAAGGGCACCAGACCCAGACAGCAGGGTGCCCCCCAGGAGCCTCCCCATGCCCAGGCCGCAGGGCCCGACACGGGCTGACACCCCAGGGACCGGGCCCCCTTAGCGGCTGGCCCCTCACTGCTCCTCTCGCTCCAGGAAAGCAGTTTCCCTCCTTCTGGATTCGGCTCCACTCTGAGCAAACAGTCTGCTCCCCAGCGAGCCGGGAGCCTCTAATGGGACTCCTGGCGTTCCCGCGCAGACACCAGCCTGCTTTATCCGTTCTTCCCCCCGCCAGCCGGGCCACCCCTCACCAGCGTCTGTCCCCACGTACCTCTGCCCCTGCTCACCAGGGCGAGCCAGGGCCGGCGGGCTGCTGCCCAGAGGGCTGGGGCCCGCGCCCGAGTTGTCAGCACCCAGCGGCAGGGCAGGCGAGGGCCGGAGAGGCGCTCCCCACCGGCCCACTGGTGATCTCAGCCACGGGACACATCCCCACCCGCCCCGCCTGGGCCGGGGAGGACGGGCCGAGGGTGAGCTGCTCCGCGCTTGGCGGAGGACCCAGCTAGAGGGAGAGGAAGGGCCTTGGGGAGCGAAGGGGGTGGGAAAGAGCAGATGGGGAGGAGAGGATGGAGGAGGCCCAGGGCTCCGGCCAGGCAGCCAGATGTTGACCCAGTCGAGGGCCCCAGGCCCGGGGCTGGGGGCCACCGGGAAGTGCCGACTCCCCCTTGCCGCCTCTGAGACTCTCCAGGGCCGAGTGGTCTGGGCCGGCACCGTGCCAAAGCCGGCCTTGAGGTCGGGGTTAAAGCGAGGACCACGCAGAGACAGCAGAAGGTCTCTCGGACACCGCCGCTGCCTGCCAGGACAGGGTGGGGGGACAACTCCTGGGCGGCCCCTGGGTGGGGTGGGTGGGGAGCTGTCTGCGGGAAGCAGCTCTCGACAGATGGAAACCAGGCCTCGGCAAGCGGCCCGGCCAGGCCGGGGCACAGCTCCAGGGAAAACCCGCTGCTCGCAGGAAGGTGCCCCAGCCGAGCCAAAGGTGGTGCTCAAATGCACGGACTGGGGACCCACAGCTTAAGCAAGATCAGGGGAGCAACTGGCTGCAACCACACGGCCTCTCCTCTCTTGTGATCTGAGCACCCCTCATTGCTGGCACATTCTGCTCCCGGGCCCACGTGCCCGTAAGTGCTGTAAAAAGCCAAGTAATGTCGCAGTTTTCCTCCCTTGGCTTCCCTCTGCGCAGACGTCGGTCGGGTTCGCAGCAGAGCTGGGCCCGGGGCTGGAGACGGCGGTGGGACGGGCAGGGCAAGCGTCAGCCGCCCACTCCCGTGATGCTCACGTTTGGAGATTCAACCCGCGGCGCTGAATCGGGGCCCAGGGAGCTGACGAGGCCGCCCGGGGACACACGACTACAGTTGACAATTCGGAATTGGGGGGACCCCAGGGTGGGTCCACCATCAACAGCTGGGTGTATCGTAGCATCCAGTGAATACAGCTGCTCCATTCATTCATTCGCACATTCGGTTATTCTCCCGAAGTCTCTGCCGTGCTTACAACCCACCAGGCACTTTGGTGCTAGGGGCAGGAGGGTGACGACACAGGCAGTTCTTGTCCTCGGAGCTCACAGCCCAGTGCAGGAGACTGATGTCCCACACGGTGTGGCGCTTGCTGTGGCTGGAGAGGTCCGTGGGGCTGTGGGGGGGGCATGGCGAGCGGGGGGTGCCAGAGGGCCGCCTGGAGAACACAACCTTTCCTCCAAGACCCGCAGGATGAACGGAATTAGTCCGGGAAAGGAAGCAAGGGACAGACACAGAGTTCCAGGTGGCAGGGCCAGCAAGTGCAAAGGCCCGGGAGGGAGGCTGAAGTCTTCGACGGTTCCCACGAAGCCTCCTCCGGCTCCTCACGCTCAGCCACGGAGGGGAGCCCAGCCCTGGCGGCTCTGCCCCCAGCTCCCAGGTGCGGGGAGCCCCCCACCGGCACCCCTGGAGGCTGATCCCACAGAGCCACAGTCAAGCCCTCTCTTTCCTGGTTGAAGTTCTTATAGAAAATGTTTCCATCTGCTTATTTTTAAGGGGGGATGGGAAGAGAGAAGGGAGACCTGAAGGTCTTTTTCTTTTCAGAAAAAAAGAAAATTAATAAATAAAATACAGCCTCAAGAAAAGGGCATGGAAAGGTCTCTGCATCTGTAACCACTGAACAAATTAAAATTAGCTCGTTTAATCAGCTCCTAATGGCCTGCCGTCCCGAGTGGGCCCCGGAACACAGCAAACTTCACAGCAGAAACGCGCAGGCCAATGTCAGTTTATCCTACAACAAAGGGATTTTCTAAATAGTGCGATCAAAATGCAGCCAAGGCTGGGGAGACAGACGCGGCCCCCCAGATCCTGGCCGGCCCCCACCTCCCAGCTTCGTCTCTTTGAACGGAATTGTTCTTTTGGCTTTTGTTCTAATTATCTAAACATGTGTGTAACTCTGTTCTACAAAGAGTGTTTTAACCAGCAGAAGAGGTAACTCTAGCCCCCACCATACGTTCCCGGGTCCCCTCTCCCAAGCCTCATGCCTTTGATTCCGCCCCATTCCCCGCCAGCCTGCAACACACGCAAGAACACATGTGAGACACGCAGTCACCGACATGCATTGCACTTACATACACATACGCAGACTCACATACACACATAGTTCTATACACATGGCCACACATCACAGCGTTAGACACACATGGTCACATACACACAGTTACATACACAGTTATATATGCAGTTACATGCTCTACACACCTAGAGTTATGTAGACACACAGGTCTGTACACATGATCACACACAACAGTTACACGTTGTCATACACACAGTTACCTGCATGCAGTTACACACACAGAGTTACACACACCACACACAGGCACATGTGCACACAATGTACACGGCTCCCCCAGCTCCTGCGCAACATCTGGAGGCGGGGGAGACCCCCAGGGAGGGCTGCTGTGTGCACACCTGGGGCCCAGGCTGGCAGCAAGGACGCTTATTTCCCTGGAGCAGTTTCTCTACGCAACTTGCCACCTGGGCTAAGTCATTAGGGCAACCGAGGAGAGGGAACAAAAGGCCAGGGCAGGGGGCCCGGGGCCACGGAGAAAAGAGCAGGGTGGGGCAGTGGCCGCTCCAGGCCCAGCAGGGAGACAGGCAGGCCAGCTCCATCCCTGACTCCATCACGGACACTGACGCCGGGCTCGACGTCCCTGCCCACGGCCTGCACACCAGCCTGCCTGCAGCCCGCGCTCAGCCCACAGGGAAATGCGCCTGCGAGCTCTGGCGTCGGCAGACCCAGCTGACATCCCAGCTGCGCCACTGACTGACACTGAGCCGCCCTGCTTACCTGTGACACGGGAGACGGGGGAGCCCACCTCGGGGGGCAGGTGGCGACGCGGTCAGGGTGCACGTGAACTGCCCCGCACAGAACAAACCGAACACAGGTCTGCCGCTCCTGAGACTTACACGTGTGGCGTGGGGGGCCGGGAGAGGGCCATCAGTTAGTGACAACCAGACAGAGCTGGTCATTTTACAGCCTTGAATCTCCTACTCAACCCTAAGCCTCAGAGTGAGGAAGAGGAAACTGTTTAAGAAGAAAAAGAAATTAAATGGGGTATGAAGAGCAACCAACCAGGATGAAGGGAAGCCTCCAGAAGGATCCAGCCCAGAGTCAGACAACATTTTCTGAAAACCTGCTCTATCTGGCATTTACGGCAACGCCCTGGGTAAGTACAGTTGCTGCAGCAAAGCAAACTAGGGCTCAAAGAGGTGAGGAGCCCGTGCTGGCATCTCGGGCAGCAAGTAGCAGCGTGTGTGCAGACGTGTCTGCCCGGCTCTGAGCTGCGCGCTCATGCCCCGGGGTGGGGGTGGGGCAAAGCCGCTGCTTGTTCCTAGACTGCTAGAGCCTGAGGTCACCCCGCCCAGACCCAGGAGTGCAGCCCTTTTCCACCAAGTCCTCAAGCACTCATAGCCCATGCTAAGGAGAAGGTGGACAAGGACCCTTTTCCCATTTCACAGACTTGGAAACTGAGGCTCAAGCTCCTACAACTCAGAAGCTGACGAGTCTGCAAGTCTGGAATCCTCCCAGGATGGGACCCCTACTCTCCCCACCCCGCAGCTCCTTCTGGGATCTGTTACATGGGCAGCATTGTCTAGACCCCAGGGAGTGTTCAGAAAAGGGACAGACATGGGTTCCATCCAGCAGGTCCCACTGGGGTGGTGGTAGCTGTGCCCAGTCCTGTTTAGGAATCCCCTTCCCCATTTGATTGGCAGGGCCCAGGCTGATTCCTGGCACCCCTGGAGGCCAGCCAAGATACAGGCAGGTGGCAGGAGGGTCAAAGCCACCTGACACCGCCTCAGTACAGGGAACGTGACCTGGGAAACAGCTCCTTTGCTAACCCACTAATGCAGAGCCCACATCCTGCCCTCTCCCCCAGCCCCGCCCCAATAAGCACCGGGGCCCCCAGGAGGAAGGAATGGTGGGCGGTAGAGGTCAAGCACGTTTGAATCTTGGCTCTGTCACGCACATGCTGTGTGACCTGGGGGAAGTGGCCTCCCCTCTCGGAGCACAAACCTCAACTGTAAAACAAAGATGGTGCCGCTGGACGCCTCCTCCCGATGTGAGGAATGAACGGAGTCTTCAGCGCGGCGTCTGGCTCCTCTCCCTCCACGGGAGCCCTTAGCAAGTACAGGGGATGGAGTGAGGGGAGCCAAGCATGGTCTGAGATCGCCCCGTTTCCTCCGTGGGCTCCCCAGCGGCCCCGGCCGTCACACTCAGGAGCAGGACATGGGGCACCTTCTTTCTGATGCAGTAGGACTGTCCCCCCAGAAGACCCTGTCGGCTGCTCTTGAGCCAAGCCCAGCAGGCGGCCAGCAGGGCAGCCCGGAGCCCAGGGCCTGGCCAGGCAGACCAGCCGGGCTATGAACCTCATCCGTGGGGGATCGGAGAGCCCCAAACTTCACTTTCTCACCATCAGGATCAGAAGAGAACCAGGAGAAAATACAGCTGGCGGTATCGACCCCTCGCCCCGACACAGCCCAGCTGGGCTTGCTCCCTACTCCGCCGTGTGGCCCGCGCCAGTCCCTCCTTCTCTGAGCCTCAGCGTCCACTCGCTCGGCCCTGCCCACTCCGCAGGGCTGCAGTGGGGTCAGAGGAGAACGATGGCCGTGGGGACACTTTGGAAACCTCAGGGGCCACTGCCACATGTGGGGTTACTGGGGACCACTGGGACAGGGAGGGGAAGAGGCCCCACCAGGAGGAGAAGGGTGGAGCAAGGGCAGCCGACACACAGGTGCTGGGGCGACGCCCTCTCCAGAGCCCCAGGGTGCAGGCGGGGGCTGCCACCGCCGGGCAGTTCTGCTCTGGGCGAAGGTCTCTGAGCCTCCTGGTTCGCACGGAGCACACGGTGGGGGTCGCCAACTGGCCGGTATCACTTTTTCCCAGCCCCCAACCCTCAGGCCACCTACTTGTGCAAGGGATGGGTGCAGAGGCCCACAGATGGCAGCCAGAAAAAACCTGGTCCTTCCAGAGGAAGGAGACTGCATCAGACCCCTCAGGGCCCTGGGGGCTGCCCACCTCACCAAGGCTGCCCCTACCTGCCCAACTCCACTGGCGGGCAGCAGCCCTGGTACAGAGGACCAGGCGGACGAGGAGTTGGGGGCCCTGCACTCTAGTCTCACCCCACTTCGGCCCCGTGCCATCTCCAAAAAGGGAACTCCCCGTCTGAGACTCAGTTTCCCCGCGTACTCTGGCTCCCCCTGCCCCCAAAGCCGTGAAACCCAAGCGAAACAGTGCGCTGCCTCATTGTGAGCCGATGCAGGCTACAATTAATCAGAAGGAAGAGTTTTCTTAATTGCTGGCTTTTACAACCCAAACGCGAGATAAAGTGCAGCTAGCTGACAACGCAGCTTGAGGCAAGACGTTAAAGCGTCCCTTTTGAGCGTGGGCTCTTTCAAAAGCCACGTGACGCAATGGAACTGTGCTGGGCACACGGCAGAGACCAGCCCCTTGGGCACGCAGGCCAGGGACACTGGGTACCAGCACCTCAAAGGACATGTCTTATTGGGGAGTCAAAATAAATACATAATAAAGGGAGGCTCACCTCCAATTTCCCTAATTGTCTTCCTTGGCAGGCAGATTTGGTCCCACACCCGGCAGCCCCCATCAGAAGGTGGTCCGGGGCCAACAGGACGCCTGTGACCAGGAAGCCCCCGCCTCCCGGCCTCCCTCATTAGCTGAGCCTGGCCCCGCAGGGCGTGTGGGAGAAACGGCGTCAGCATGGCCCCGGCGGTGTCCCTCCAACGCAAGGATGCCTGCCCCCGGGAGACAATGTGGGAAAGGGTCCCTTCTGGTCCAGTTCTTGCAGGGGGCTGCAGGCTGACCCCCAGGACCGGGCCCAGCCTTGGTCCTTCCCTGAGGCCTCAAGCACAAATCCACCGCTACGGGGCACCCCTCCTCCTGCCAAAGAGGAGTGGCATGAGTGTGCGCACACGTGTGCACACGCCGCGCCAGGATGACTTCAGAGCAAATGAAGGGCCCCCACCCTGTGTGGCCGAGGGGGGATGTGGGGAAGACAGGAAAGGGCAGAAATGCGGCCATGCTGCTCTGTGTGGTGGGGTCAAATGACAGCCCCAGCTAACGTCCGCCAAGCACTGACTCTGCGTGAGGTTCCCCACACACATTATACATGCCTGGCCACAACCCCCTACCCAAAACCCTCGCAATCGGGTATGCTCCAGAATCCAGACCTTTCAGATTCTGGAAAGGCAATACGGTGCCTTTCCTGAGTATTTGGGAACACTCCAGAAGCAATTAAGCACGTTGATATTTCTGCAGCAAAGCACAGAAGTCCTCACCAACATGAACTAAATAAAGACTATAGATAGCTTCACATCAGCTCAAGTCACATTTTGCTGCCAAATGAAATACAAAAAAATTTGAGGGGGTTTCAGGTTTTCTGGAATTCAGAACTGTGAATAAGGGATTATATCCCTATCTTATTTTTTTGATCTTCCCGATGACTCGGGGGGTAGGTACCATCGCAGTTCCTGCTTCCCAGAGCAGGAAAGCGAGGCACAGAGAAGCTAGGGAGGAATTCCCCCGCGGTCGGCAGAGAAGCAGGGTGGAAACCATGGCCATCTGGGCGCTCCACCCCCACCGTGTTCTGTAGCGGACCAAAGTACTGAGCTGCGGCTCAAAAGCTTCCTGAAAAAACAGCATCTGCAAACGTACCCTGAGTGTCCACAGCCTGCCCCCACCATCACATGCGGTATACGGGCAGCCCCCGCCAGGAGGCGCCCCACCTGGAAGCCACGTAGACCCAGGGTGGCAATCCCACACCTGCCTGGGCCCTGGCTGGAGCCCGGGAGCCCAGGGGCAGGTTTCCACCGGCAGGTGAGGCTCATCGCCCCGCCCTGGTGCCCAGGTAATTACTCCCCACCTGACACAGTCTGCACAGATCATCTTACCTACAACAAATATGCTAAACACATCCCCAGCCTGGGAGAAACAGGCCACAGGTAAATCCCACCTGACAGGAGGCTGGGGCTTCCAGCAGGACTCCCAGATGCCTTTGGGAGGAGCAGGGCCCCCATTCCTTCAAAAAGATGTTGGAACCCCGCAACTCAGGTGTGCCCCTGGTCACGTCCAACTTTTCTTCATCGGTAATTTTTTCGCCTTCTGGGAAAGACTGCTGCATAGGCAAAATCCTGACGCTCTGTTACCAAATGATGACATGATGATTTCGTAGGCACTAAGACACTCCCACCAGCGCAAGCAACGGTACCCAGCCCTAACAGAGGCTGCCCCACCGCAGGCGCTTGCTAAGAACTCCAGCATTGAGCAAAACCTCCAGCTGCAGCTGGCCTGTTCTCTCATTGCTCCGATTTCTAATTAAAAATTAAAGCAGGCGCCTTTCTTCAGAAACCCAATTAGACAGGAGCATCCGGCTGAGAGGCTGGAACATGCTTGTGCGTGCACGGGCATACAAATGTGTGGATGTGCACATGCTTATGCACACGCGTGCAAGCATGTACAGACACGCGTGCATGCAGTTGCACGCATGCAACTTCCACCTTGACTACAGATCCCAACACGGCCATCCCTTCAGTCGTCACTGACGAGGGCTCACCGAGCACTGGGCACCGTGCGGCCCAAGAGGAAGAAACCCGGGCCCGCCTTGGGAAGCGTGTGCTCTAGCAGAGGCTAAGTGGTGGGACCACAGAAGGGTCCCCATCGGGCCTGTGGAGCTCGGTTCTGGCGGGGTGATCAGGAACACCATGGGGCGGGTAGGCCTCGTGGGGGTCTTAAGCTATGGAAAAAATATAAAAGACCATGGAGCAAGTACTGGAAGTAGCAAGGGCAAAGGCAAGAAAGGTAGCTGGCATCCTGAGTACGTTAATTATTCCAGGCGAGAGACAGACGGGTAGAGGTAGATATAATGGAAGTTCTATCCTGGGTGCTTTTAACCTACACGAATTTAGCAAAAAGACAGAGAAATAACTATTTCAGCAGTACCTGTGATCACCTGCCTGTCCCCTCTGTGAGCAGGTGCCCAGGAATGAGTGTGACATGGAAACGAAATTTTGCTGTCCCTTCCAGCAGCCGATGTTCCACTGGCCTCTCCTAGCGCAAGCGTTGCAGCGTGCCTGGGGACTGCGGCGTGTGTCTGCGGGTACACGGCGTGCTCTCAGGTGAGCAGCAGCCCAGGTCGCGTATTTAACAAGAGTCGGTAACTCCGGCCGTGTGCGTGTGATGAGTTGCAGCTGACAGGGACATGGTGTGTCATCTCACTTTACACGGGAGGACAGTGAAGCTCTGAGCGATGTCACTCTGCTGGAATCACAAAACCAGTCATGGCCTGAGCCTACATCTGACCCCAGGCAGTGGGGCCCCAGAGCTCACCTCCTGGGCCACCAGACAGGAGGCAGATGTGAGCAAAGCTGTTTTTCAGGGAAAATGAGCAGGCAGGGGTCCTCGAGGTGGGATGGGACAAAGAAAAAGCACAGGCCAGAGCCCAGTGAGGAAGCCCCCCCAGTGCTCCTCTCAAGGTGCCGGGGTTGCTGCGGCAACCGTGGTGCTCCAAGACCTGGCAACAGACAGGGCGGCGGGAAGGAGGCGTGAGGGGACCCTGGCGTGAGATCTGCTTCACTAACCACAGCCTGTGAGCTCTGGTGGCCAACATCTCAGGAAGGGACTGAGTCCCAGCCCCTCCCCAGTCATGACACCCCTTCCTCTCATCTCTCCCTGGGTGGGAGAAACTCTATCACACCAAGAAGTCCCAGAAAGGCCATCCTTCCTACCACCGGATGGACGGGAAGGCGGGTAGGCGCCTGCAGGGCTGTTGGAGGCAGAGGGCGAGGCGCACACCTGCGGTGCGTGTTCATCCCCTGAGACAGCGCAGTGCATTTCCTCACACTGACATGCACGAGTGGGAAGAGTCTGGAAACAAAATCACCACTTCCAGCTGGTCTGCTGACATGCTCTGCGACCCTGGAGACATCGCTTAACCTCTCCGAGCCTCGGTTTCCTCTATCTGTGGACTCGCTCATGGAACAAACACGTAAGAGGACCCAGTATGTGCCAGGCGCTAAGGTGGGGATAGAGAGAGCATAGTGGGTCAGTTGTGAAGGGCTCACAGGTCCAAAGCCCACCCTGGGTCACGTCAGGAACGCCATGTCCCCACCGAGGTGCTGGACCCATTAACCTGGCCATCTTTAATTAGGTAAATGTCTTGGGAATTCCAGAATGTTCGGCCACTCTCAAAATCCCCTCCCTGCTGGGGCAGTGGCCAGCACTGGGGGCTACCTGCCAGCCCCTCCCACAGTGTCATCAGCCAGGACTGGGCAGGTTGAAACTCACCACGCTGCCACCGCCCCCCCTTCCAGCTGCCTGTGCGCCGGCTGCTGCTGCTGCTCATTTCCAAGCAAATGTTCTAGTTAATTAAAACACACCCAAGTGCTCGCATGCACATGAAGCCAAGCCACGAAATCTGCTCTACCAAATAGCAGCTCCTCCTCCCCAGCCTGGGATTGATACAGGACAGGGAGGTTTCCAAAGTTGATATTATTGGTACTGAGGTCTTCCTGGTTCGATCCTAGCTGTGCACACACCTGTACACAAATATATACACGTGTCTGTGTGTACATGCAAGCCATATGCACGTGCACATGAGCATATGCTTCGCATACATCCATATCCATGTGTGCTCCACACATATACCTCTGCACAGGTGTATAACACGCATGCATACATGTACCTGTGTATGCATGCATGCACATGCTCACACATGCATGCACACAGCCCAGTGCTCCCTCCTCCAGGAAGTCCTCTGCAGCTACTTTGGCCCTCCAGCTCAGAACATCTGCCATCGTTAGCAAATAAACGCTTGCTGCACGAGGGGATAAATGAATAAACAAATGAATTCACCGATTAGTGATACAGTGAGCAAACAGGAACAGCCCAGCTCTGGCCCGTTTTGTCATCACATATTGAAGTCCCCAGGGACTGAGAAGAGCAGACTTCCTGCCTTTCTACCTATGTTGCAGAGCTCTTCCAGGCACTAACTGGAAGGCCGACACGTGCACACATGTGTACACCAGTGTGTACACCTGTGCATGTGGCTGGAAAATTCACACTCCCAGATCTGGACATTCATAACAGCCAGGAGCTGGCAAGGGAGGGCTGTGGCCACTCCGGATAGGAGACAGAAATTGATCACCTCTAATGGATCCCACTCCCAGAAGGGAAGCAGAGAGGTGCCCAGCAGTCCGCTAGACTTCCTGACATTCTGGGCCTAAGACAGGTACTCAGCTCTCACCCAGGCAGGGTGACTCCAGGTGAAAAAACAGCAAGGAGCAGGGTGACCTTCCCTGGTGAGCACATCCAGCAGACCCCAGCTCCGCCAAAGCCACCTTGCTGGCGGCACCTGCAAACAATTTTGTTCTTGACGAGGACACGACACCCACACAAGAATGCCGGCCACTTTGAGCCCCGGATGGGGTACGGTAAGGAATTCTGTCCATGGAGATGGGACAGGTGTGCCGGGTACCTCAAACAACAGCCCGGGTGCACGTGGCCTTCTCACGCATGCCGTGGGGCTGGGAAGCTCTCTGCAAGAGACGTGGTGGGGGAGTGTTTGGAAAGAGTGGGGATGGGGGACTTGGGACCATCTGAGTCACCACCTAAAAACGCGGCCCTGGACCAGCAGCCCTGGTATCCCCTGGGAGCTTTTCGGAAACGCAGCCCTCTGGGCCCCACCTGGTCCGGCAGAACGGCAGTCCGCATTGTCACCTTCTGTTAGTAACTGTGCCAGGGATGAAATGAAAACACAGATTTCCGACAGCCACTGTGTTGTCAGGACATAAATCCTTAAGTCGTTTGGACCTGAATGCTTTCATAAAGGCAACCGTTAGGTATTTCCTTTGGCTTACAGGGAGCCATGGAAAGTCACGGACACGAAGGTGCAATGAACAGAGAAGGAGGGGACCCTCCGAGCCCATACCGGGGGTGTCGGGGAAACAGCAGGGAGTAAGACACAGTCCCCACCCTCGTGGGGCGGGCAGGCCGGCGGGGAGGCAACAATGTGCCCGGAAACCAACAAGTCCGTAAGATGTTAAGCAGCCAGAAGTGAATGAAAAACATTAAGCAGGGCGAGGTATTTATTGCCATCTCCTAGCCTCGTGTGATCTCCACGTCATCGGGTCCCCGTGCATCTTTCCTCCCTCTCCTGACCCTCCACATCAGGGACAACCTTGAGCTGGTAGTTCTCGGGATGCCTGACGGATGTTGACCATTGCTGTGTTTCCCTAGAAAATTTCGAATGTTTAACGGAGGCCCTGTGGGTTAGCTATGGCGGCCTGGGGTGCCTCGGCACTTAGTTTGGGGACCAATCTCAATTATTTACTGACTGAATGAATGAATGAATAAGAAGCATTAAGAGGATCTAACATGAGACACAAAAGTCAATTCTCACTGCATAGAAATGTTCAGGGACACCTCGGAAAGCTGGCCAAGCACGCCAGCCCCAGCTTCCCCGGGCCCACTCTGTCCTCCAGTGGTACCCACTTGCCAAAGCAGGGCCTGTAGGCCAGGTGAGTACCTGTGCTGCTCAAGGCCGGGGGGAGAGAGGGCCGTCTAAGAGATGCTCTCGACCCGGCCTGTGCCCCCAGCTCTGTGCCCCTCCAGCCAGGAGACGGAAAGCCTTGCCCGGGTTTGCGGGTCGGGGTTCCAGCCTCAGGCGAGAGAAGAGGAAAGCATGCGTGGGGGCCAGCACGAGTCCCAGGAGAAGAGGAGGTGAGACGTGAGGGGTGGCTTTGGGGAAGGCGCCTCAACACCAAAGGCGTCCTTTATTCTCGGCCGCGGCGGCAGCCGCTCCAGTTTGGGGAAAATGAACCCCCCGGCATTCAGACTAAGCCGCTCCCAAGTTTAAGAGAAAATGAAACATGGGTTTGCTTCCGGCAGCCCCCTCCCCCGCGGCAGGAAAGCTCTGGTAAGCGAGTGCTCTGGGGGAGAGAGGGGAAAAACCCGTGTGTGTTAACGTCAAGTCCACGTCGGCGACAGACCCCGTAAAGCAGACGGGCAGATCTGCAAACCTCGGCACCAGAGCGTGGGCCGGAGACTAAGAGACAGGGCGTGTGCAGCAAAGCGGAGGCCAATGAGACCTCGGGCCCATCGTCCCGCCACGTCAGAGACTTCGGAGTGGCAGCTCTGGCCCCGTCCAGGGCGAGGGCGGCTCTCGGGCACGGCTGACCCCACAGCCTCGCCGCCACCCCAAGTGCCTGCCGGGGTGCCGGGGGTTGCGGGGGTGGAACGCGGAGCTTCCTGGCCTTTGCGCGCTGTGGTTTTCAAGCATCGCAATCTTTCTGCGCCTGACACGGCACCCCCAGCTTCCCTGCGTAGCCACCCTGTCTCCTCTCCTGCCCTCTGGCCCATCCCTCCTCCATCCCCCTCCCCGCCCCCTCCCCTCCCCCCTGGGCCCCTTTTCCTTCCCCTCCCTCGCAGGGCCTGCCCCCACCCCTCGGCTCCTGTCCTCGGGCCTCTCCTCCTGCCCCTCCCTCAGCCACAAGGAGCATGAGGTGGCCTGAGCTCCAGGGGCAGCCACGCGTCCCATCCCTCCTGCGCAGGGAGAGGGGTGGGCACAGAAGGCCCAGCTGGGGGGAGAGCCAGGGGCTGCCAGACCCTCCCAGTCTATACTCGCGACACCAGCGTCTGCAGTGAGGACCTCCCTGTGCAGCAACCATCCTGGTCTGGGATCCCAGGAGCGGTGCTGCATCTGGCCAGAACAGAACCCCTGACAGATGGGATGTCGCCCCAAGCACGGCAGGACGGCCTGCGGATGGGAAGGGAGGACGGAGGGAGGTTTGTGCGGGTGCTGAGCCCACGGAAGCAGCAGGGGCGGTCACGCAGGCTGCCCGGGTTCACACACTATCCCTGCCACTTCCTGTGTGGCCATGGGCAGACTGCCTAACCTCTCTGAGCCCCAGTTTCCTCGTCTATAAAACGGGAGTGACGGTCTCTCACCTCACAGGGCTGTTGCGATGATGACGTGGAATGCTGCATGCCATAAGCATTCTTTAAACAGTCCCGGTGACAATTACTACATTTGTGCTGTGTGTTGGCAGCCCTGAGTGGGCATCGGGACTTCAACGGAGTGGACATCTCAGGAGACCGCCTGCCGTGGCCGGCCCAGGGCCCCCACCCCGCTGGGCATCCGCGTCAGGCAAGGCAGCTCGGGGCCGAGGGAGGTCTTCTACCCGTGCCGGCCCTGACAGGGAAGGGGTCCTTCTCCAGGCCACAGAGCGGCAGTGCCCAGCGGAGTGGGAGCTGGCCACCTCCCTGTACGGCCCACCAACTGTAAACTTGTGGACAGCTGGCTGAGGGGGCTGGCGTTGGCCACCAACTTTCGCTCAACAAATACTGGTGAGCTCTCCTGTGTGCCGCCGAAGCAGTGGCTGGTGAGCTCTCCTGTGTGCCACCAAAGCAGTGACTGGTGAGCTCTCCTGTGTGCCGCCGAAGCAGAAGTGGCCCACGGGGCGCGCACCGTCTTGTGCGGGAGACGGGCACTGATCAGAAGCTGCGCCAGGTGAGTGTGAAACCACGACTGGGTGAGACCTACAAAGAACTCAGCGTGCTCCCATGCGTATATTTACCGTCAGCATCTCCCTATATTCCTATCTAAATATATTTCCAGTATATCTTGACTCCCAAATTTTGGGATGCGAGAGGTAGATGGGATCAGCCTTCATCTTTAGACAGACAAACGACACCCAGGGGAAAAAGGGCGGGATTCACTCAGAGCCACTTAGTGGCAACTCAGGGCTAGAACTCGGCTCTCCTGGCTGCAAATGAACGAGGCTCCTCCTCTCTGCCACAAGGCACTTCGAGAGCAGCCCCCAGGGGTCCAGCGTCCAGAAAGAAACGGGGGGAAGAGAGGCCTCCCCGGTGTGGGATTCTAACGTGCCAGGCATGACGCTCAGCAGCCCATCTGCACCCCGAGAGGGATCCCCAAGCGGGCATTAGCAGGGCAGCTGTGGGGACTCGGACCACAGAGGCGGGTCAGACCACGAACTCACTGGGCACAAGAGCAGAACATGTGAAACTCTCCCGTTACAATCCTGGAAGCACGCGTGTGCAGGTGAATACCAGAAAAGACATGAACGGGAAAATAGGGTTTGGGGATAATGAGGAATTTTTCTCAAAGTTCAACTAACTGTGTTGTCTTGAATTCACCTATTGAATTCTCAGCTGTAAAACTGTAACTGCACGGCCAGATAAATCAGGGATAGCTGGAGTCTCCAACTGCCCTGGGGAAAAATAAAGGGACGTCTATAAACATGAGGACAGACGTGCCACTAATTAGCCCGAAGGTTGGATGGTGGAGAAACAGGTCTATGCAAGTGGTCCACGTCCTGCCATGGCCCGTCCAGACCTGGCGATGCCCCTGCTGACAGCCTGCTTTAGGACGAGGGCACAGAAAGGGGGAGCTGAGTCCCCCAAGGCGCTGGTCAGGATGTGAGTGGTGCCAAGGCATCCGGGTCCTCGACCCCAAGCAGCGAATCTAGAAAGAGCTGTCCCGACCCAACAGCAGAAACCTGGTTCATGAAAAGTGTGGAACCCTTCTGGGAGCCCCCATCTTCCCAGACATGCCACTACCCGGAAGTCCTTTCCCAAACGTGAGCCACGGTCCCCCCATCAGGCTTGTCGACACTGCACTCCCAGCCCCCCGAGCTGCAAGACAGAGCGGCCAGAGGTGGCGGGCCACAAATGAAGGGCCCCGACAGGCATCCGGGTGGGAGAGCGAGGGCTGGCCGCCAGGCTCCGCGCACACCAGGCGGATTTGTGAGCAGTCTGGGCCGCAGGTGGAAATATACAGCCCTCTCGCGTCAGCCCCGAGAGGCAGGGGCGTGCGAGCCGTCAGCACCAGCTGCTGGCCATCCCCACCTTCCCAGCCAGGCTGACCAAGAGGATTTACAAGGCAGTCAGAAGAGAGCACTGGACGGGCCGCTTCCAGCTGGGGCCGCAGCGAGTGGGCACCAGGCAGCCTGGCCGGCTACGACAGCTCGAGGGCCAGCAGGTAGGGCTCCCTCCAGAAGGCAGCAGCCACCGAGCTCTCAGTGCCGGGAGCCAGAGAAAGAGGAAACCCAGGGAAAAAGCTACAAGGGTCAAGCAACACCCCCATCCGAATGTGTCTTAACTGCTCTGTGGCCTCACAGAACAGGTCCCCTTAACAGACACTAATTTGGCACCCACTGTATGCCAAGCATGGGCATGATGGGCTCTGCTGGGGACAGAGCAGGGGACGTCCTTGCCCACATGCAAGCGTGGGCTCTCACAGGGACTTGCACTCCCTGTCCTCACCAGCTTTGTTCTTGGGGCCCCTGCCCTGGCCCAGACAGTCAGAAGAGGGAAAAGACTTCTCCGCCTCCAACCCTAGTCCTCCTCCAGCCCGCCCCACTTCGGGAAAGACCCCTCTGTTCACCTCGATACCCAAGCCAGGAACCCAGGGGTCTTCCTGGCACCCCACACTCCTTGCCCCAATATTCAATCCATCCCAATTCCTGTTGACGTGGCCAACGAGGACGGCCCTTGCACGCACCCTCTCCGCCACCCTGGCTTCCCCTCCCGGCCCACACCCCCCCTCCCAGGGCAGTGGCATAAGCGCCACGGAGACCAAGTCTGGGGTGTGCCAAGACCCCAATGTCTCCGCTCCCAGGACCAACCAAATGCCCCTCCACGCACACCCCCCCCTCACCGTGCTCCCCAGCCCTGCCACAGGTCCCCCACCTTGCCACTACCCTCCTGCTGTGGGGTCTCTGAACCCTCCCTCTAAACTACCAACCCCGTGACCTCCCTCATCTTCAGTGTCAGCTCTCAGAGAAGCCTTTGCTTCTGTCGCGTGCACACTCTTCCTCGCAGACACTTACGCCCGTACGGACACAGGCAGTGATTCTGGGGCGACAGTCTGCTGTTCCTCTCCGCCATGGGCTGGAAGCCCCGCCAGCGCAGAGTCCGGGCCTGTGCTGCTGGCCGCTGTTCGTCCAGCACTCAGCACAGAGCCTGGTATACAGTAGGCACTCAGTAAATACCTATTAAAGAATTCACTGCCTGAAAATCCTGCTATCGGGCCTGGGGGAGGTGGGCAGGCAGGCCAGCCGCACAGCCGGCCTCAGCACGGCCTGAGCGGGGGGCCGTTCTCGGGGGGCTCTGTCCCCCACAGAGGGAGGAGGGACCGCGTCCCCACGAACGCCGGGCACAGTGGAGGTGAAAGGAGGCCTCGGGCACCACATGCAAAAGCCTTCCGGCCCAGGGAGCTCGCTGCCAGGAAGCGCCCTGCGGCCCCTCGGAGCTGGCCACCTGAGCCACAGGCCCTCCGAGCTGCCGCACGCAGAGGTGCCGAGCACTGGGCAAGGCCTCCTCGCCACACTCGGGCAGCCCCTCCCCGGCCTCCCCCAGGCCGTCCTGCCTCTCAGCCTTCGTCAGCACTGCCCTGACCGAGAAAGTCCTCTTCCTCCTCACGTGAGTCTCCTGGAGACTTCCCACGGAGACTTGTGTCTGCCTTCTCTTGGAAACCTGGGAGCCCGGGCAGCCGGGACAGGAAGTGAGGAGCAGTGTGTGGTCTCCATTCGCCCACCGCGCCTGCGCCCGGCGTCCTGAGCCACCTGCAGGGCCCCGTCACCATCCGAGCTTGCAGTCCCTGCGTCGGCCTCGCGCGTCCCCACCCCAGCCTGGACCACAGGCTCCTTACCATCGAGAAGGCCTCACCCTCTCACCTGGGCCGCCCCCGGGTGTCTCGCTGCGAGGGGGGGCGCGAGGGCCACGCGGACGCAGCAGACGGCAACAACTCTGCGCCTCCCACCTCCCGCGTCTGGCCCCGCGCCTCCATCTCTCCCCAGCTACCTGAGCTACCAGTTCATATACCACCTCCTGCGGCTTGTCCCTTATAGTTTATTAAAATCCACTAATAAACAGTTGCAGGCCTCCCACAGCGCCACCAAGAGAAGCTTGGCTACGCGGGCGGGGCCCTCCCAGTCCTGCTCTCTCAGCACATTTTGCGCCATAAGGGAACAATTAGGAAAAACTCCCTCCAGGTTATATTTAGAAAGGGGTGGAGGGGGAACCTTCCTCTAGTAATTTTCATTCAGTCGCACAGGACTGCCTGTCCCCACCTACCCCCAGGCTAGCGCGGCAGGGCGGGCGACCGCCTCTCCCCACAAACGGGCGAGAGCTGAGCCCAGCCTCTGCCCGGCCCTGATTATGCCCGCGTTTAAAAATAAGATGTGAAAGATGCATTATGTAAGACCTGTAACACTCTCCTGCCCACCTCCGACTCCGGAATCAAAGATCATCATTTCTGCCATCAAAAACGAATGAAAGAAAGGCAGGAACAATGGAAATAGCCGCCCGACATGAGCCAGATCAAAGACATGGGCACAGAAAATGAGGAGCCAGGGGGGCCTTTAATTACTGCCTGCTTCCTCCGAGTCATGTGGCGAGAGGGGAGAAGAAAAGTTTTGAAGGCCACCAGGTTCCGTCCCGCTGCGGCTCCTGTTTCCACCGCCAGCACCAGTTCCCGACAAACTCGCGCCTTTCATTTTCCTCCCTTTTTTCCCTCCTTTTTCTCTGCCCCCCGCATGCGAGACAGGACTCCCAGACTCCCCAGTGCTTGCCGTCCACCAGCAGAGAGAGCTCAGAGGGGCTTCTTGGGGACCCCGAGGAAGGGACACAGATGCACCTCAGAAGGCCCCAGCCCAGCCTCCCTCCAAAAACAGCCAGAGGGGCTCTGGGAGGGACTCAGGGACCCACCATGGGAGCCCATGCAGCAGACCACAGCCACTTTTTTTTTGCAAGTCTCCCTGGTTGACAGGGGAAAAAAAAAACTCTTCAAATTCACGTTGGGCAGGGCTCCGTGGGGCAGCAGATCAAACCTGAGGACCGGCTGTTTGAGCTCAGCGGCAGAAAAAAGGATTGCCCAGGGACTGAGCTTAAGTAGAAGCTGGATTAAACTTCAAACGCAAACTCCTCCTTTTTCTACACAGCAGACAGTCATGGCTAATATTGCAATATGGACTCTAAAAATGCATTACAAATAACTTACTCCGGACCCGGACTTGGGGCTTTTGTACCAAGGGGAGGAGCAAGAGAGATAGATTATTGCAACAGAAAAGACACGTGGGAGTCCGCCCTCTTGTCCCTCGAGGTCTGGGCCGAGGGCCAGCTACAGGCGGGAGCGCCTTAGGAAGAGGCCTCGCTGATGGGCCGGGTGCCTCCCCACAAGGCTGAACGAGGCTCGAGGCTCTGCTCTTCCCAAGTTAGGAGACTCCAGGAGTATTTTATAAGCAAAGAAACGCCAGGCCAAGGTGACCAAAATAGTGGTATACTTAAAATGTTCCATGATTTAAATAATTAAAGCACTCAGGCTCTTAAAAGACATCCATAAACAATGGAGTATGACTGTGTTATTCACGTGACAAATGAGAGACTCATTAAAAAAGATAAACTTACAAATTTCCAAGGCCAGCTAGCGGTGCGGGTCTCGGGAAGCAGAAGACAGATTCGAAGCTGTAGTATTTTCTTCTTCCAACACCTTCGGCATTGCCCTATGGCTGCTATCCCATCTACTTGGGTCACTATGGAGTGACTACTCTGGTGTCCACTCCACGGAGGCCCGTGGGCCAGTGGCTGTCCCGCAGACCCAGCATGAGCCCAGGGCTGGGCCGGGACTGGTCTGCCATGACTGGGCTCCCGGGCCCAGCGCCACAGGCCCCTTAAGAGATCCTGGCGGGAACACAGGCACCAAGGTGAGGATTTGCAGGTTAGGGGGCAGGGATGATGGGGATTTATTTCTATTACTGTGTTTTTATTTGTGTGTTAGTCATCAGCGTGGTCGCTCAGGACATGGGCCTCAGATGGAGCTGTATAATAAGGAATCTGGGAAATTTTGGCACGGATATGTTGCTTTTCTAGAGTATTTTCATAAATACCTAAAGCCCATCCTCCACCTCCCTGTGACCTTCAGGGGGCCTGGGGTGCTGCAGTGGCTGTGAGAAGGGAACACAGATAGTGCCCTCTCCCGTCACTCTAGAATGCCCGGCAAGAGGCCAAGAGGCCCTGAGAGCTGTGGCGAGTACTCCCCACGTGACACACCCGGCGGACCCCAGTGTTGCGCCACGTAACTTTACCGAGGTCAGGAACAGGCGGCGTCCAGGCTGGAGATGCATGTGTGTAGCGTGGCTGTCCTTCCCTGACGGAAAAACCAGGTGGGTCCCCCCTCAGAATGGCCACATCTCTGGACCCCACAAGCTCCAAAGGGCTCCCAGGGCAGCAACCCAGCTCTGCCGCCAGACAGCTCAGCAGCCAGGAACTCTCCTGGGCCCACTCAGTCCCATAGCTGGTGGCTCCAGCCTGCTCTACCTGCCATCCCAGGGAAGGCTCCCTCTCCACACCCACTCCGCCCCATCTGACCCCAGGGTGTCCTGTTCCCCACCAAAGGGCATGAAACCACCATTTACTGACTGCAGCCCCAACAAGCGGGGTGCTTCCTGCTCTTCACCCTTCTGAATACCCCATCGCCATGCAAAGGGGGTTCAGCGGCCCCATTTCACAGAGGGGTACACTAAGGCTCGCAAATAGCTTCCTTACTAAAGACTTTGGCAGAGACGGAATTTGAACACAGGACCGTCAAGCTCCAAATCACCTGCTTTTCTTTTCGTGGTGTGACGTCATCTCCCAGAGATTCTTCAGAGCTTCGGCCCCTATCAATAACAACAACAGGTACCTCTGGGGAAAGGTACAGACCAGAGAGGTTCTGGAGTCGGCAGCAACGTGGTACCGGATCAGCCAACGGGTTAGCCGCGTCCTAGGAGGCGGTGCCTGTTGGAAGCCTTACCACTCGGGGGGGCCCAGAGAGCAGCACCAGGACGCATTCCCAGTGACAGCAGGGGTCAGAGGAGGAGGGAGGGAGAGGGCAGGCCCAGGGTGGAGCACGTGGGCAGGGGAGGGGCGGCAGCTCCAGACAGGGGCCGGCAGGTCTGCAGCAAACTTAATGAACCCCTGTCTCGCCAGCCGCGGGCCCTGGGGAGCGTGTGGAGACAGGAGGGGCAACCTCCCCTGGCAGCCCACGGCTCCAGCGTGAGGCGCAGGCATCTGATCAGGGTCACCGAGCACTTCCTTCTCGGCAGCGGACCCACGGAGGGGTCTGCAGGGGCCGTTCCTTGGTGGGGAAGGATTGGCCAGGCCGGGGCAGACAGCCCACCAAGACAGACTCGGGTCGACACCCGGGCCTCTGCCCTCTTGGTGACGTGATTTCTGCTCTTGGATGTTCCTAACCTGTAGACAGAAAATCAGCCACCTTCTGTGCCTCTCGCAGGTGGGAGATGCTCGAGTCTGTGCCAACAGTCACCAAGAACCGGGGCTCTGTGGCCAGACGGGCGTGGGCGAACAGACGTTCAGCAAGTTACTGGACGTCTCTGAGCCTCTGTTTCCTCAAAGGTGAGAACAAAGCATCTCCAAAAGCGCGTCTCTAAGGGAGATGTTGCGGGGGTCAAAAGCTGGGGAGACAGGGAGGGGTCAGCGGAGTGGCCGATGAGGTGGGCGCCAACAACTCACACCGTAATGATCATCAGCCCCGGGCTGGGCACGGGGCCACCGCCTGGCGTCCTCCTGACCTGAGGGCCAAACGCCTGCCACCACTGCCCCAGTTCCTACCGAGTACGTCACATGTGACAGCCTTCCCCTGGGCTGGAAGGGAGAGGTGAGGGGACTTTCTGAATCCCGGCACGAATCCTGCCACGCAGAGCCAGGGGCCGCCTCAGGGAAGCACCCAGAAAAGCCAGAGTGAAGCCAGGCCCGGGACCCACAGGGAGCCCCTGCAGAGGCTCGGCCCCAAGCTGACGTGGGGAAACGGGGCCTGACCAGCTGGACCCAAGCCTGACCCCCAGGCCCCACCCGCGCCGCCCCTGAGCAGAGGCCGAGAAGCCCTGCAGCCCCGCATCCGTCTTGCTGGCGGCACCAAGCCAAGGGGACCGGCCCCGCGGGGAGGCTGGAGAAAGAGACGGGTCGGGGAGGGGCAGGGCAAGGCTGAGCCCCTGGGTGGACAGCGCTGAAGGGCAGGACGATGCCTCCCACTGACAACACACCAGACAAAAGGCCACTTTCGGGTTTTTGACACATTCCCACACCTCTTCTCTTCATGCAGTCTCTCTGCAGAAGATGACATTGTCCCCGGTGTTTAGATGCGAAATTAAGAATTAATAAAGATACCTTGTGTACCTTCATGAAGGCAGGGCTATTTCCTTCACCCCAGCATTTGAAGTTTAGCCTAGCACTGCGCCTGGCACATAGTAGGTGCTCAATAAACACTTCTTGAATAAATGAGCGAAAAATAATCACAGACTCCCTCTGTGAGTTCCACAAGGGCACAGACTATGGTTTATTTGCTTGCTTGTCTGCGTGCATAAGAGTTTGAATAAATGTGAATGAATGAAAACAGTACTAGTTCACACTTATTTAAGTGCGTATGATATGCCACGCATTGTTCTGAGCACTTTCCATGGTAATACATTTAATCCTCACAACACTATGGGGTATGTACTGTTGTTGGTTCTATTTTGCAGATGAGGAAAGTGAGGCATGGAGAGTTAAATAACTTGCCCAACATCACACAGTACGCCAGCATAACTGGGACCAGAACCCAGGCCGCCGGGCTCCCCAGCCTGTCTTACGTGTGAATGAAGTTTGAAGGATGCTCTCAATGACTGTGAGGAAATGCCCATGCCTTCCAGCCTGCCCAGTGTCCATCTCAGCCTTCTGTAGAGCAAACACTCCTCCCCGTGTGAGTCAGGTACCCAGGCCCGGCCAAATAGCACTGGGTCCCCTAGCCACAGTGACTGGTCTAAGGACAGACACATGACCAATCTGGGCCAATCAGAGTGGACGCTGAAGTCTCACTCCACTACAGGAAAGAGATGCTCCGCCACGGCAGGAGGATATGAGCTTGGAGCCACTGGGAGCGGAGGGATTAACTTGCCCTCTTTTAGGAAGAGCCTGGCAGAGAATGAAGCCAGCGAAGATGAAAGCAGAGACAAGAACACAAGAGATGAACTCCTAAGAATCCAGCCAGGCTGGAAGGTTTATTCTTAAGCCAGTTCGAGATGCATCTCTTCCGTGCAATGGAAAGATGCCTGACCAACGCCACTGTTAGGTTCCACATCCTCGTTTTGTACGTGAGGACGCAGAGCAGGTCAGTGACAGTCAAGTTCACACGGTCGGTTAGTGCCCAGGCCAAGGCTAGAGGCCAGTCTCGTGAAAATCCCTACGCCTGTGTCTACAGCATCCCTCCTCAGCCTGTCCAACAAGGTTCCTCCCATGCCCTGCTCATTTCTAAGGACCCCGTTATCAGCATAGAAAATAAGGATGCTTAATAAATATTTGATGAATGGGAAAGAGGAAAGGAGTAAGGGGAAGTGGGAGGGACACTGGACTCCTGAGGGGAGGTCAAAGACTGTTCTCTTTTTTTTTCAAGGGGGGACAGGGTCTCACTCTGTCGCCCAGGCTGGAGTGTAGTGGTGCAATCATAGCTCACAGCAACCTCCAACTCCTGGGCTCAAAGGATCCTCCTGCCTCAGCCTCCCAAGGAGCTGGAACTACAGGCATGCTCCACCACACCCAGCTAATTTTTATTTTTTATGGAGAAGGGTATCGCTATTTTGCCCAGGCTGTTCTGGAACTCCTGGCCTCAAGTGATCCTCCCACCTTGGCGTCCCAAAGTGCTAGGATTACAGGCATGAGCCACCGTGCCTGACCCAGAGACTATTCTTACTCTGCTTGGTGTCATCAAGTGCAGGCACAGTGCTTGGTATACGGTGCCCTCCCCCCAGATCAGATGTGCGGAAGAGCAAATGCACAAAACGAAACATGCATCTTCGTTTTGCCAATGACTATGGAGAGGGTTCCACTAAATGCTAGGGGCATTTGCAGCGGAATTTGATTTGTAAAACTCTTAACTGTATGCACGATTTTGTGCCTCCAGCCATTTCTCAGAGCCCTGAACACATTTTTAGTCGCAGGGTAAAAACATCCAGTCTCTGCTCATCGGCAAGCAGGGATCAGGGATCGTGCCCTCTGGGGGTGCCTGTCCTTTCACTCTCTTTACACCCTCAGACTTCTGAGGGTCCAGTGCCCTACATCTTCCTCTCCTGCAACAGGCACAGCACATGCAGGACTCAAGCTGGCCTCCGAGGGACAAGGGACAGGAAGGGAGGCCCTGTCCTCCCCCATCCAGGAAGGACCCTGACGCCTTCGGGCCAGGGCAAATACCCCCTGGCCACAGTGAGGGGAAGGGGACAAGGCGGCCAAATTTTGGCTACGCCCAACAGCATCTTGGGGTGGCGTTGGAAGGGCCTTGAGAAATACTCCGGAGCATTTCCAAGACATGAAACGTGGTCTAGCTTCATGTGAAGAAATGCATCTCTGCAATTAAGCGAAACTAGGCAAAACACGCCCAGTGCCTACACAGATCCTCCGCCTGGTGAAGCCGGGGCAGTAGGGCCCTCAGAGGCAACCTCTGGCTCCCGCACCAACACCCGCTCACCCTGAGACCGCGGCGAGTCTTGCCCCTCCCTGGGCCTCCACTGCCCAGCCCCGCACCGACTGGCGCAGACGAAGGGTCCCTCAGCAACCTTACAGGGTTTTATTTTGTTTGTTCATGGAGTGAAGAGAGAACTGGCTCCGGAATCCGAACTGGACAATTCACTGCTGGAAGGACGGCAGTCACCCCCACGTTTTAATGTGTCCTCCCACCAACCCCGAGGCAGGTGCTATTATTACCCCACTTTACAGAGCAGGAAAGGGAGGCACAGAGATCGTTGGGAAATTAACAAGAGTCACAAAGTTTGCACGTGGTGGAGCCAGCCAAGTGACCTCGGGCGGGTTTATTTATCTTCCTTGAGTCCCAGTGGACTCATCTGTAAAATGGGAACCAATGCCCAACGCCCTGAGCTGCGCTTCCCCACCTTCCTCTCCCTTGAAAGACAGAGGCCTTAGTACCTGCTCCCAGCCTCACTAAGCAGGTAGAAAAGTCATTGAGATGGGGGGCGGGAGGGAGGATGCTCTGAATTCAGTGCCGTGGATCCTCATGTATGGGACATCATCATCATCATCATTAGTGGCAGTATTGATTTGAAAGGCTAGATGGCTCAGATTTAAGTCATTGGGCCAAACTGAGCTCCAGCTCCAAACAAAGGAAGTGAAACAAGTTTGCCAGAGAAAGACCCCATACCAGGGGCTCCCCACGGAGCCAGATTCCAAAAACCTGACTCTATCAGCCACGTTCTGGAGGTGTTTTTCCACCTCCTGTAGCTTTGGGAGAAGGAGGCCCAGGCCTGCCTGGCCTCTCCCCTTGCCCCTTTGAAGTGCCCAGCATGGGGTGGGCTGGAAGGAAACCCTGGGCCTCGGAGGCTGTGCCGGCACCTACCCACCCCCTCCCGGCCACCTCCCCCTCATTGTGCAGCCTGACTGGGCCTTTGTTGCCAGAGCCCTGGCAGGGGACAGCCAGGGACCTGGCCTCATTATATGTCTGACCTCAGGCAAGCCCCCCCCAGCCAGGGTGGAAGGTTAATGTGGCTGCCCGCCACGCAGGCCTGGGCCTCCGGGAGGCCTCCTCCAAGGGACAAAGGACCAGCCCCTTGTCTCCTCTCCAGGCCCCCAAACAGCTGCCGGCCCGCAGAGCCCTTTCAGGAGGGGAGCTGGCTTTGATGACTCAGAAGTCACCAGGGGGACCTCCTTCCCAAACCCTCCCACCCTGTCAAGGAGACAAAGCTCAGGGAGCTGCGGAGGGAGGCGGCTGGCTGGTGAGGGGCTGGCCCACACCTTCTCTGACCTTCCAGAATTCCCAGGGCTCAGGGCCCTCCTTCCAAGCAAGGCTAACTTCAGCCCCTCGCCAAGGTGGGACGGAGTAGACAGAATAAAAGCAGAAGCTTCTCAGTCCCTGCTCCACTGGGTCCCTCCGTCACCTGGTTTCTGGGCACAGAATCAATGTCACCTACCCAGAGATGGGCTGGGAGAAAGGCGCCTCCCAGAAAGAGAGGTGGGCAGACGCCGTATGGCAGGCGACAAGCAAAGGGTTTTTCTTAAGTCCCTCTGGCTTATGCCGTCACCTTCCAGCAAGAGAGCCCGTCCCAAACACTAATTACCTACCACCAAGTAGGATCCCACAGTACATGCTGGAGTGCCAGGCAGAACCACCTAGAAGGCTGCTCCTGATTGCTTCCTTTATACAATTGCCAGTTATTTGGAGGCCTGCGCCTCACGCACTGGACTGACACACAGTTTTACTGCGCACTGATTTTAATTTCAAAAGACTCCGGGGAAATTTTTTGGAGTGTTTTATTTGCTTAAGATCCTGGAGCCGACACAGGGGCTCCCTGGGGCGCGGTGGGCCTGGTTTAGGAAGCAGCTCGCCAGGCCGTGAGCGGGGTGGGCGCCAGGGCCGGAGTTGTACGTTCACGCGTGTTTCTGCAAGCAGGTGTGCCCCGGCGTGTGCACGTTGTCGGTGACACACAAAAGACAGGCTGAAAGCCTTACCTGTGGCACAGGCGGGCGACGTGCGCCCACAGCGACGCGGAACAGCCCAGTTAGCCCGTTGTCAAGGAGGGGTGCCTTTCACAGGACAAAAGGCAGACGGGCAGGGCGACGCCGGGCAGAGGCAGGCACGTCTGTGTATGGTACAGACTGCTGTCCCATCGTGCCGTCCCCCCGCAGCATCATCTGGGGGG
The DNA here is from genome assembly GCA_963575035.1 of Avahi laniger. Taxonomy (NCBI): domain Eukaryota; kingdom Metazoa; phylum Chordata; class Mammalia; order Primates; family Indriidae; genus Avahi; species Avahi laniger. The sequence goes on along the minus strand of CAUYSK010013776.1, from coordinate 21,303 downwards.
TGCGTGTGCGCGCACGCGTGTGCGGGGACCGGCCTGGACGCATTGTCCTGCCCAGCCGGGAGACGCGGAGCCCGGCACTCTTACAAAGACATCGATTCTCCTTCTTCCCTTCCAGAGCAAGATCAGATGGGCTCCCGGAGTGACAATTCCTTAACTTTTCAGTGGGGTTTTTCTTTTCTGACTTGTTTGTTTGTAATATATAAAAAAAAAAACAAACAAACAAAAACCAGGTCTCTAATTGTGTCTTTTCTTGGCCACGTCTCCCTGGCTCCCGCCCCCGACACACAGAGGGCATGTGCTGATTATCTGAGTGTGCAGGCTGGCACGGCGTCCTGGGCTCCAGGAATGCCAGGGGGTTAGAAATTGGGGAGGGGGGGAATTAATTGCCAAGAAAACACGAGGCTGTGCTGGGACTCTGATTCCATCAATTACCATTATCTCTCTCCGCAGGTCCGCCAACCATTCCCCGATCCGCGTGTTCAACTTTCTTTGCCAGTCGTGATACCCCGGCAGATTCCTGGCGCTGCCACGCCGCCCGCCTGGGCTCCTTCTGGGCCCTTATCAGCCTCTCCCAGTCAGCCTGGCCCGGGGCAGCTGCTCCGCCGCAGCCCCCGCTTTATCTGCTCGCACAGACCTCGGCCTGGCAAGCGGCGGGCGGGCGCCCGCTCCGCGCTCCCCGGAAGCCAGCTGGGGACACAGCCGCCCTGCTCCCAGACCCTCCGAGAGCTCGCTGCCAGCCGGGGACCCCAGCCCGGCAGCCAAGGTGCGGGCCGCCGGAGCCGGCTGCATCATTAAAACTCCAACCTTCTGAAGAGAAGAAAGAACAAAACCACAAATTTAGATTAATAAAGCATTTGTTGATTCTACAGCAATTCAGCAGGCCCCTAAGAAACCCACCAGAGACCCACGGAGCTCCAGTAATTTTCTGTTATATTATCTTTCTTGTAAAATACTTCCCCAGACAGAGTCCCCAAAGGGGCTCAAATATCACTGTGACTAACCAAAATCAATGTGCACTCACCTATTGACATTTTTACATAGTTTTTGGATTTAGTATCCAGCCGAAAACACAATCAACTCCTCTGCCAAGGAGCCGACAGGCACTTAGCTAGTCAGCTATTAGTGTTACAAAGGAAAAAACGCAGGCACCCAGGGGAGCTGGGCGAGGCGCACTGACGTCAGGGGGTAATTGGGTGTCTGAGAGAAATTGCCAGCGGCTGGCCAGCTCCCCCGGGGCCACACAAAGCTGAGCTGTAACTCTAATAAAGGAAAGGAAATTCTAGAAAAGGGGGCTTTGCTACAAAGGAGCCCAGGCAGACGCCAAAAATAGCCTTCGGAAATAAATAAATAAATGTGGCCCAAACATATAGATCTTAAAAATAAAATAAATCACTGCTCCGAGCAGGCTTTCTGGCCTCCCCTCCCTGGGCATCTGTTCGGGCTCAAGGGCTCCCCCCCGATCCTGTTCTTCTCTGGAACCACATGGATTTGAGCGCTGTAAGGAGGGCTGCCATCTAATTTGGCAGCTAGGCCGGGTTTTCCAAAGAATCCGAGTTTGTAATCTCCTCTTTCCCAAAGGTGGTATCTTCATTGTTTACTCTGAAGCTCACAAGGAGAAGGAACTTCTATTGTGTGGTTCTTAGTTGCTTTTATGGTTTTTGTTTTTGCTTTGTTTATTCTGGGGGTGCAAGGAGAAGGTGGCTCTTATAATGCCACCCCCATTACACGGACATTTAACAGGCTCTGGCTCGGGGGTTTGGGCCTCCTTGGGAAGAAGCCTGTGTTCTTGGGATGTGGGCTACATTTTCGCCCTGTGCCATTCTCCCACCCGCCGACCCTGAGGCCAGAGGTCGCCACAGAATCTGGATAGATTTCGCTGCTTCCCCAAGTGAGGGACAAAGTCTCTAAAAAGGAGGACAGGAAGAGAGTGGCCCCGGCCCCCAGCAGCTCCCAGGCAGGCCCCAGGCCAGGGTATCGGCCTCCCTTGGGAGTCTGCAGCCCTCAGGCCAAGAGGTGGGGGCAGGTGGGCTGGTGGACAGTCAAAGCCAAAAGTGGGCCGTCAGAGCCCCAGAGGCCGCTGCGGAACCTGGGCCTCTCTCCTTGGCCCGGCAGAAGAGGGTGGCTTGGGAAGGAGATGGCAAGACGGGAATCCCAGGGTCAGATTCTATTTCATCGCTTTGAAAAATAGGCCCAGAGTTTCAAAAAAGAAGAAGAAGAAAAAGGGAAAGGAAAACAGCAGAACGCACTCCAACCCAAAGCTACTTGGAAATTGGTCTGAACAAAGGTCTTCAGCTAAAAATGTCAAATGAGCGCCGCAGGGCTCCTGGCCCTCTCAGCCTGCAAGCCCCTGCTGAAGCCCGGGGCCTGCTGCGAGGAGGAAAGGCCCCTCCTGGGGTCCGCTCAGGGCCCCACAGCCCCACCCGGTCAAGACGCCCCAGGAGCCACCAGGGCTGCCTATTGGGGTGGAGGGGCAGGTGGGACACAGGGGGCCAATTCCTCTCCTGGCGGAGCATCCAGTGCTGGCACCTGGGAGGAAAAGCCGCTGGAGAAAGAAAGGGACCCTACCACTCAGGCCCAGGGGAGGGAAGCCCAGCTCAGGAACGCAGCAGCCAGCGCCCTGGCACCAAATCGCAAACCTTGAATCAATGATGCAATTGCTTAATTAATCAGCCTGCTCAGGGTGGGTGCAGAGGGTCTCTGTGAGTATCTGACCCAGCCAGCTCCTGATGGGCAAACCCCCTCCTCGGGCCCCCTCTGCTGGGCCCATGGGACCACAGATGGTTGAACACCGTCTGGGAGTCTCAGCGAGGGGGGAAAATGTGAGTTCCTGAGTCCCCTGTGTGATCCAGCCACTCTGGCAGAAAGGCGGGAGGCGGAGAGAGGGAGGGAGGGAAGAGGGAGGGAGGAGAAGGGAGGAGGGTCTGATTAGCAACTTAGAATTTCTTGGCCTTGGCTACTGTAAGTTAGCTCTCTCAATGTTATTTTCTTGTCCCAGTCAATGAGACTGTAACAGAACTAGAGCAAGAGACCTCTTTTCAGCAAGCCAGGGAGTGCCAGATTTAGAAGGAAAAAAGGCAGCTTAAATTAACCCTAAGGCTTAACATGTTTAAGTCTTGTAACTTTTTAAAAAACAGTATTGAAGGTGAGTGTGCAGGCGGTGGAGGCTGGGACATGCCACACGCAGAAACTGATGTGCACGCGTGTGTGTGTCTGTTGGGGGAGAGGAAGGCGCCCCTTCTGTCTTTACGAGACTTCAGCAGCAAAATGCTTGCAAGAAGTAGCAGGCAGCCTTGATATTTCTTATTCTGATGGCCCCAACTGGCAGCGAGGGTTTGAAACCAGTTCGCACGGGAGATTGGACCATCTCCAAGGCTGATTTTCTCATCTTTAATGCGCAGAGGGGAGGGGAGAGGAGGAAGGAGGAGAGGAGGGGAGGGGAGCAAGTGGGCCAATATCTCAAACCAACCCCAAACGGTTAATGATAATGAGCCGGGAGCGCGCCAGGAGTTTAACAGCTCTAAGGAAGAGGGGAGACCCGGGAGAGGGGCACGGCAGAGGTGTTTTCAATTACCAAAAAGAAAAATAATTTATTTTTAAACAATGCCCCTCGACACTGGGTGTTTAAAGAGAACATACTCTGGCCCCTAAAATATCAAAGTGAGATTTAAAAATAGAAAAGTCATTTCCCCCCTTCCCCGTTGCAGATTTTACTGTAGCGTTCTAGAAGGCAGATTAAATGAAGGAAGCTCAAACACACTCAATTTTGTCCTTTAGCAAATTCTTCTCTTTCACTCTTGCATGAAGAAAAAAAATCTCCCCACAGAGTTTTTCTCTTCTTCCTGGTGTGGATCTGGGCCCCTGCAGTGCCCTGTGTAATTTCCAGTTCCTCAGAATTCAGGTATTAATAAAGACCCCATGGGGACTTCCAACAATATAACCCTACATTTTGAGGCATTATGAAAGGAAACCCCCAGGGGTCTGTGGCTCAAATTTCTGAAATGTAGGCATTGTAAAAGGCACCCCAGGGGATGCCCGCAATAGAAATCTGCTGAATTCAAAGCATTTTGGAAGTCCTGGTGGGAGTCATTACTCCCACTGGAAGCTTTTTACAAAACATGTGTTGCTGACATGTTGACAGATTGCTCAGTGAAGTGTTTAGGTGCATGCACAAGGCGGGCCTTTGGAGACGCTCGGCGCTGCCAGCGAGTCTCCGAGCGCTGGAACCGGTACCATCCATATTTCATAACAGGGGAGGCCGCGGCAGCCGGGGACGCGAGGAGTGTTCTCCAGACCAGCAGCGAGCCTCGCACCCCTCCACCGCGGAGCCACTTCGAGTGCGCCGGCCCGTCCTCGCCTTTGGAAGCTGGTTTGTGCAGCACAGCTGTGACGGCCCTTGTATCCCTGCCAAGGGCTTCACTGAAGGAATCTTGAAGCGACCTCACTGATCACTGCAAGGCAGCGTGCAGATCACACCGAGGAGGGGACGGGGCGGGGGTGCGGGCGGGACCCTCACCTCCTCCCCCAGCCCTCTAGGAGAGGCTGGACGGCGGGGAGGGGGTCCGAACGAGGGGCACAGGGGCACGCTGGTCTCAACAGCGTTAAGCTCAGGAAGGTGATCTGTGGCTTTAATAAGGCAGAGGGGCTCGAAGGAATCAGCTGCCTAGGTGATGAGCCAGAGAGGATGGAAACGCATCCCGCCAGCAGGCCAGGCCAGCCGGGGCGGGAGGTGGGCTCGCCCAGCCACAGACCTGTGTGCACCCGAGGCGCAAGTGCCACGCAGGTCAGCCTGGGCGTGTCACACACACACTCACACTCGCTCCGTGGCAGGATGATGCGCCATATGCTCGTGTTCATAAAATGTTAAAAGTAAAAGCAGACGTAATTTGATGAATGTGGACATGTGTCGATAGGAACACACCCAACACATGCGCGCGCGCACACACCACATTCCAGCAGTGGGCGTCTTCCTCCTGCCCCGCTTTTACCCTCAGGACCTTCCCACAGGTGCACCAGGGCGAGCGAGGAGACCCGCATAACACGTGTGGCCGCTCGAACACGCAAAGAAATCTCGAGAAATTCCTTTTTTTTTTTTAATTTAATCTCTTTGAACCATACTATCTATTGCATTGTCAGCTCGGGGTTTTCCTTCCATGAATTTTTTTTAAAATCACATGAAGGAATAAAAATCATTTCTGACTTTTTGGTCACAGGGCATGGTGTCCATCCAGCCCAGGCCTACATTTTTCGAGGCCTTGATCTGAAATGCTGGGAATTTACTCTGGAGCTGGCTTGTAGGTACCAAAAACTCATTGTCACTCTCCCCTCGTGGCCTTTCTTGTCCTTTTCCTCCTTTCAGAAGGAAATTGCATTTCAATGGACAAATGGCTTTTCCAGGAGAAGGGTGCAAGATTCCATTCTCCCAAGGCCCCTCACAGACTCCTAGGGACAAAGGCTCCAGAGAGGTGCCTGGCCGGGGAGCCCTCCTGGGTGTCAGCCTAGGAGAGGCCAGGCAGATGGACAAGGCTCTGCTGACTTCCTGGATTCCTTCCCACCAGCTACCCAGGTGAGAAAGCACCAAAGCTTTCGGCGCTGGGGGGCTCCCAGGCCACTCGCTGGGCCAGCAGGGGTTTTCTATCCACCAGCCCTCTGTGCCCGGCCCTGTGCTCCACGCATCACCTGTCTGTACCCATCACAGTGCCTGGCACAGACCAGATGACCACGTGTTGAGTGAAGAAGTAAATGAAGAAATGAATGAGTGATACTCAGGCCATGAATGAAGCTGTCAAAGCAGACCCCAGGAGGCAGACTCCATCCAATCCCAAGGGAGGACACACAAGTTGCCTCTTCGGAGTGCACTTTGGAGTAGACCCTTTTTTTCAAGGAGGCGGCCTTGGTCCTGGAGGTCGATGGGGGGGCTGACTCCAGGTCCCAGGGATCCACTTTCCAGAAGGTTGTCTTTGTCCCAACACCCTGGCTATGCCATGCCCGGAGGGGGACCTGGGAGTGGGACACGAAGAACTAGGAGGGTGAGGAGAAGCACTTTGACAGAACCCCTCCAGGGCCTCTCCCCTTCTAGGACATCGCAACTCCACGGAAAGCCCCCACTAAACGTGCCACACCTGCGACAGGAGAGCCAGAGGTATCCCCTCCGCTAAGTCCCTCGGTCCTGCCTGCAGGGTTCCGACCACTAACTCCTTGGATGACAGAAGTCTATGTTTATATCTGACAAGAGTGACAAGCTTGTCCCAATTTGTCTGGGATTTCCCCAATTTAAGAACTGAAAATAATACATTCCAGGAGGCCCCTCAGTCCCGGGCCAACTGGGAGGGTCGGTCACCCTGTACCCTCACCATCCCAAGCTGTGAGTGCCGTGAAGGCAGGGAGCATGCGTAGAACCTGATACCCAGTGAGCAAGCCCTAAACTTTTGTTTCATCCATGCGTGCACGTATGCTTGAATAAATGAAGGCTTTTGTTCCTAGGTTCCAACAGGTCTGTCCAGAGGGATTGTAAACATTTGTGTCTCGTCACATACGCAGAACAAAACCGCACTCCCACGAAGTGCTGCGCACACGCCAGACACAGCCTCGGCGGCACTGGACGCCTTCAAACATGGCTGCCAGAGCTCAGAGCCAGGCGTGAAGACCTTCCAGCTTGCAGGGACCTCTGCCCCTCAGCGGGGTCCCTCCTGCCCACTGCCAGCAGCAGCCCTCTGGCCACCTAGAATTGCCCCAGCTCTCTCCTGGCCTGGAAGCCACTTATGATGAGCAGGTGCCAATACTGCGACCTCCGGGTGGCCTCCCCTCCCCCACTCCCACCCAACCTCTCCAGCCTCTTTGTTGCCTGACTTTTGCCCTGGACTTTTAAAGTTCAAATGACAACAGCCTGGGCTGTGGGGTCTCCTTTCAGGGAGAGGGTGGGAGCGTAGTGGAGTGAGAGAAGAAGGGAGCCTTACATACAGGCTGAGCTCTGGTATGGCAGGAAGAGGCGAGAACGCAGGAGAATCCATTCCTTCAACGAGCGCTGCCCACGAACCCTCCAGTCAAATGCCCGGCTCCGGGCGAGCAAAGGTGAGGAGGCAAGGCCCCAGCCCTCACAAGGCCACGCGCAGTTAGGGTACTGTAGGGGACCGCTGGGATGGGGCATGCGCCGTCTAGCTAGAGGGGACTGCAACACGTACCTGAGCGCGACCGCACAATGCAGCACTACACAGCTGATTACAGTAAGCTTTTAGGCAATATTTACAACGTCAAGTAAGCCAATAAACTGTTCACAATCCATCCACCGGCAGGTGAGAAGAAAGCAGACTGCAGAACAAGAGCCTGGTCGCGCGAACACACGACTGCCCTGGATCTCTGGATGGCCGCTACGTTTTCCTGCTTCTTCTGGCTTGTCTTATTCAATAGACCTTCTACAGTGAATTTACGTAGTGAGCATGAAACAAGAAAAATGTATTTTGAAAAACGCAGGGGTGTCCGAGCCCTCTTGGGAGCCCCAGAGCAGCAGCATGATGGCCCTCTGCGTGGAGGTCAGGGAAGGCCTCTGGGATGCGCAAGGAGGGGCTCGGCTTTGCCAGAGAAGCAAAGCGGGGGGGCCGCAGGCGGAGAGAGCAGCGTGGGCAAGGACACGCAGACCTCAAGTGCAAGGTGAGGTGGGAGGGGCAAGACAGGCTGGAAATAAGGACAGACGTGGCCACAAATGGCCATCCCAGGACAAAGGGGAAGTGCGGTCTCATGGGCCTTGGAGGCCGGCACCCCTCGGCTCTGAGCCATCAGTACTCCCCATCGAGCACGAGGCCGGTTCGCCCGCGAAGAACTAATTTCCATCTAACAAGCCGATGCTTACCAAGGTGGGCAGGGCCGTCATCTCGGACGGACGGAGCCTTCAGGTTCTTACTGCCAAGCAGCCACCGGCTGAGCGGACACGGGACCCAGTCCTGTCCCTGCGTACAGGCACAGAACCGCCGGTCTCCGATGCAGCTCAGCACTTTCGCAGCGCCGCGGAGGTGCCTTCCCCTGGAAGCGCGCATGGCAGCAGTAACGTCCCCACTGTGTGCGTGATTCTTGGACTGACCAACGGGCCAGGCCTTGTCCTCCAGCAGCTCAGCCCAGAAAAAACACATCAAAAACCCAAATGCTCAGCAGCTGTTCTATGAGAAAATGGAGCTAAGGGACAGGGCAAAGCAGAGGAAACAGAGATGAACTCAAACGCACCGTCGCTTCCCGCGTCCCGGCTCCCCAAACCACGTCCTGGTCAGGATGGCGCTGTCCTCAGCAGCTGCCATTCTGCTGGGCACAGCGGAGGCAAACAAATCTGCCTTTTCCCTGACGCGCGGGTTACTAGAGATGACACCCTCTTAGCGCCCAGAGCCTACCTTCTTTCACACAGCACACGCCAGGCACAGTGCCAGCTGCCGGGGACGCGGAGACCAGGCTATGGTCCCTGCCCTCGGTATGAGACACATCTAGCTCACGGCTCTCAACCAGGGGCAGCACCACCCCTCAGGGGCATTTTGTCAAGTGCCACTGCTGTGGTCTGAGTGGCTATGTTCCCCCAAAATTCGTATGTTGAAAACTAACCCTCAAGGTGATGGTCTATGAGGTGGGGCCTTTGGGAGGTGATTAGGTCATGAGAGTTCCTCCCCTTAAGAATGGGATTAGTGTCCTTATAAAAGAGGCCTAAGGAAGTTCATTAGTCCTCTTCTGCCCTTCTGCCATGTGAGGACACATAGAAGGCACCATTTACGAGCAATGGGCCCTCACCAGACACCAAATCTTCTGGGCCTTGATCTTGGGCTCCCAGCCTCCAAAGCTGTGAACAATACATTTCTGCTGTTTACGAATTACCCCGTCTAAGTATTTTGTTATAGCAGCTGGAGTGGATTAAGACAGCCACCATAATCGGGGAGGCTGCTAGTGGCATGCAGTGGGCAAGGCCAGGGGTACCGAATGTCCTGCAAAGCAAGGGACAGTCCCTCAGAATGAAGAATTATCCTACTCTGAGTGCCACCCTGCAGTTGGAAACTCTAGTACAAATCTATCAGCTGAAAACAATCCCAACAAACTCTCCCTCTACTTGCACACAACTGCTGGAGAGCAGTCAACCCAAAGTGCAAAGAAAAATCATCTTTCGTGTGAATAAGCGAGATGCCAGATGTGTCCAGCTTTGGCTCCTAGAAAATCCCACCTCCCACCAAAACCTTCCTTCCACACTGCCCAGGTCCTCTTTGCCTCCACAGTTTGCTTATTGTTCTTAAAGTCCTTGCTACTCAAAGTGTGGTCCCTGGGCCAGTAGCATCTGCATCCCCCCTGGGAGCTTGTATCAGAACCTCAGCTGCCCCAGGTCTGCTAAATTAGAACCTGCACTTTCACACGACTCCGAGTGATCCTAAGTGTCTAAAAGTTTGAGAAGCGCTGCCTGGAGCCGTGCCAGGGCAAACTCTGGCACTTTCTGCTCACAGATCACCAGGCAGCAGAGTTGGCGAGAGACGCTCCATCCGTCCCCGACCCCGTATGTCCTGCATCTGGTAAGAGATGGCGCAGCACCCCCATGTAGAGCTGGCCGGTGCCACAGGAACGACAAGTCGCTCTTTCCTCAATGGTAGGAGAGCAAGAGAGGGAACCTCCACAGCAACCCAAACCGGTGTCCAGCCGTAAGGTACCCAACTGGGGAAGATTTCCACTTGTACCCCACATACAAGTCAAGGGGCAACATGTGGCAGTACAAAGGACTATTTTTGCTATTACTGATGGGCTTGCCAGCCTGAGAGGACCCAGAACGAGTACAAAATGAGAGCTGAAATGCCTTCCTCACAACTGTGCCAAAACCTGCCCCGCCCCCAGGCTTGATTTGGCGACACTCTGGAGCTCTGACCCACGTCTCATTTCAAGACTTCTCATGCAACTAGACCATAGGCTGCTGGGGAGGCCGGTCCTGACTCCCCTCTGCAGGCCCCACAAGCCCCCAACCTGACCTAGGCAAGGTATCTGATACCAAGTAAGAACCAGGGTGCCGACTGTGGAACGGGGTGGGAAGAGACAGGACGGGATGGACGGACGGAAAGAAAGAAAAGAGAACGGAATGGAGGCTGGGCCCAACGACGCCCCTTCTCTGCATCAACCACGGAAAAAAAGTGCTTCTGCGGGACGTGTGTACAAGAATGTTTACTACAGCAAACGACTGGAAACAGCCTGAACGCCGTCACCCGGGGACCGGCTGCATAAACCACAGCGCGTCCATGCAGTGCCACGCCGCGCAGCACTTACTGAGGGATGCGGAGAGCCACGCGCCGAGGTGGAGAACTCTCCAAGGCATGGTATTAAATGAAACAAAACAAGCCGCAGAATGATAGATCCAATGTGGTATCATTTATTTTTTTAATCAAAAATCAATACAACAGAGTTTCTATGGATACACATAACACGATTTTTCATCGAATGCAAGACACCGTGGGCTGTAAAAGGCGCCATTATTTTATGTACCGCCACAAAAGAAAAACAAAAACACTGTCAATTAAACCATGACAAGCCACTCACTGTAAGATGCACCTCACTTTCAGAGATGTTCTTAGAATCTACGAAATACGGCATTATGCAAATTTGTAGTAGAAGGTGACAGCAATTAACCTGTGGGTGGGGGCAGGGCAAAGCCTCGTCTGTAACCCTTTTCCACAAACAGAATCCATTTACGTGTTCCTGTGATATTTGATGGCATCTGACTTTTTAAAAATAAGTACTGCACACGTCCTCTGCCCCTTGCTCAGAGGTGAAGCGATGTCGGTGACACGGGACCCACGCGTGAGTCACGGCAGAACAGGGTCTTCCCACAGAGCTAACCTGGGCTGGGGCTCAGGTGGGTGAGCGCGTGGGACGCAGCAAAGCTTCGTGAAGAGGAGGCTCTTAGGATTGTCCGGTGGGGAAAGCGTCATTGGAAAAAGGAAACAACAGGAGAGAATTTGATTTGGGGAAACAATGCGCAACCTGCTCACAGACCCCCATCAGGGCTACTTGGGGGCTTAGGGTTGGCCTCCAAAACGGCTCCTTCGTCCACCCTCGCTGCTCTCTGCAAACGCAGTCTGGAGAGTCATAATGCCATCCTGAATGCGTCACTCACAAGGGACCTCCTCGGACTCGAGCTTCTAATTCCACCTTAATATCCAATTCTGTGTGTCGGGGACGGCTGGACCTCGGCCTGCAGCCTCCACTTCACCTTGCCCCGTGCACAAATAAAAATAGCTTTGGTGCTCAGAGCACTGGTCCCTTGTCTTTTCCTCCAGGGGCCCCCGGAGCGGCGCAATCGGCGAATGGAAACCTCGTGCAATAGAAATACACAATGAACAATGAGGCTCCGCAGACGCATCCTTGACCTTCCAGCTTTTCCTTGACTGCTCCTCCGCCATTGTCCCCGTGAAGCCACAAACAGAATGACACCACCGAGGGGCCGAGGGCCACAGAGTGTCTGCCATTGCCGAGTTCTCCAGTAGGGAAGCAGGACATGGTGTTAATCGGCACGATACCTCCTCGCATCTCCATTTCCACACGCGAAGCGCACGCTCCGTTGACAGCTGCACCTGCCAAGAGCTCAGCCTTGCGCCTAAGAGATTGGCTCCTCTGTTCCCGCAATCTGCGGCCTCACGGCCCAACACCGATTGCTCACGATTAGCCTGTCCCGGGAAAAGCGATCGCCAAAAACCAAAAGCCCACAGCGACGTGGCAAAGCCTCACGCTCCAGGAAAAACAGCGCGGCTCCCACCCCGCCAAACAAATCCACACGGGAAACTCCCCCCTCTATACATTGGGGTCGATTCCAAAATTGGACTTCTATGCACACCTCCTCGGCAAGGTCCAAGTGAGCCCGAGGAGCAGGGGTGCAGTGCAGAGGACGTTTGCCACTGGCACCTCCAGATTCAGCCCCCACCTCAGGACGCAGCTCTGTGTCCCCTGCAGGGATCGGAGGGTGGGGAGGGGACAGAGCCAGGTATTTATTCTGCTGGCCTCTCCTGGGGCAGTCCTCCCGACGGATGCTCTCTAGGTTGCCAAATGCTCCCCCCCTTGCCTGCCGGGTTCTCAAGATGCTCCCCTATCCCTCAGGGGCTCCTGCCCCTGCCCAGCTCTGTAAATGGGCCCCTTATCAAATGTTCCTCAATTTCCCTATTTGAGTGTGCCATCTGTTTTCTGTTGGGACCCTGACTAAGGGGGTATCCTTTAAACAATTTTTAAGTAAATACGTCTGCAGGGTGTTTGCTGAGACAGCGATAAAAGGCCATTGGAGGAAGCCATGAAGAGGTGGCATCCACGCGGAACGGCGGGAGAGGAGAAGCTGGGTGTCAGACACGTGGCCCCGGAGAATGTGGCGGAGAACAAATCTTCCAGTATCTCCCCACCCCCACCCTCTGTGATCTGGCTGCGTGGAGTCAGTGACCAGTGATTTTCTCCTCCCTGCGACCCCATCAGGCCTTCACGGAGAAAACAGATCAGCCCCGGCAGGCTACAGAGGAAGGAGAGAGTGGACCCCCCCAATGCGGTCACTTCTAAAGCCAGCTCGGGGTCTCTGACTGGCCACTCCACTGGGGCTCCCCAAACCTCCCCCCCAGGGGCCTCTGCAGAGCTTCTCTTTCTCCCAGGGGACTGCGGGAGTTGTGTCTGTGCCCCGCCACGCACAGCCCAGGCCGCACTGAGCACTTACCTGCTTACCTCTTTATCACCTGTCTCCCCCTCCCGGGCAGGGGCCGTGTGTACTCAGGTCACTGCTGTACCTCAACACCTAGCCAGGGCCTGGTACGTAGCGGCGACTAAATAGAAAACCAAAGATCTGACACACAAATGCCCCATCCGCTGGAAGAGCGCACACACCCTCTGGTTTGTTCCACGGTCCCTGGTCTCCCGCTCCCAGCAAGCAGGTGGGAAGGACGGTTTCTGGGGCAGGACGGACGGGAGGTATGGCTTGGTGGAATTTGAGGGAGAGGAGGCTTTTCTCCAAGCCAGAGGAGACTGTCGGCCACAAGCCCACAAGAATTCCGGGTCCTCGAGCCACCCACGGGAGTGATGAGTGGCACAAGTCGGCACCACCCCGGCCACTTCCAACCAATCATTCGGTAAGTATTTCCTGAGCACCTACCGCGCGCCAGGCCAGCGACAGATGCAGGCATGAGGAGACACCACTCTCAAGAGGGCCACCTTCTAGTAGCAATGACAATAATCCAAAAGCAACTCGAGAAGATCGTTTCAAATAACCATACTGCCAAGGAAGAAATCAAACGGTATGACTTTTGGAAGAGAGGGGAGAGACCTTGGCGAGACACAAGGGCAGGGCATCGTCGCAGAATGCTACAATGCAGAGCTGACCTTGGCATGGTGGCCCAAAAGGAAGCAAAGGTGCAATCCTCGTGAAAACCTGAAAGAACAACCAGGTGGCGTGGAGAGGTGGTGCAAAGGCCCTGCGGTGAGAACGAGCACGGCCTGCCCAAGGCTGAGGGGAGGACCCGAGTGGGAGAAGGAGAGGCCACAGGAGACTCGAGTGCAGTGGGGACGAGGCACAGTCAAGAACAGTCACTGGAAAGGGCTGGGTGGCTACCAGCAGACACCAACCGTCTCCCCTCCCCAGCGTCCCTTCCGCCTGCCCCTCGGCCGCCCTCCTCGCACCTCCTCCCCGCACAGCCCGACCCAGCGTCAGAGGGCTCAGATCCACTCTAGCAGGCCCCACATCCCTCGGCAGCACCCACAGGCTCAGCCCGCCGCTTGGCGAGGCCCAGACGCCCTACGTCCAAGGTGGTGGGGTGGCAAGAGGGCCTGAGGTCCCCCACGCCAGTCTCCATCCCCCACCTGCAGAGCCTCAGTCTTCCCAAATGCCCCCGGAGCCATGATGTCATCTCCAAAGGCAGCCAAAGCCTAGCCCGCCGACTCCAAAATAAAACTGTTTAACAGAAAATGAAGCATTTTATAATCCCCTGTACGTTTTTTCTCTGGGCTGGCACACAGAGTGTTTAAAAACATCGCCAAACACTCAACCAATAGTCACGCTTTCTTTTAGACCAGTGCCAGAGTTAAATTTCAGATTTCCTTGCTCTTTTCCTGTTCCGAACCCCGCGTCTTCCCCGCTACAAGCCGTTCCTCCTCCTCTTCCGGCAAGCCGCAGGCCGGCCAGGTCAGGAGGCTGGGGGCAGCTGCGCTGGAGGAAGGGGGCAGACGCTGCCGCGGGTCCCCGGCTGGCTGCACTCCTTGAACTGCAGGCCCCAGTCAGCGGGAGATAAATTTGGTTGGTTTCTCGTTTTGTCTGGGGATGTTCTTTATTTTTCTGTGTTAGGGTGTCATTTTAGGGATGCCAATCTCAGGACCTCGGGCCTTGGAGGAACCTGGAAAATCCGCCGGCGCCCATCCCTCAGCCCCTACCCCAGCCCACTCTCCGCGCCCGGCCTCCTTCTCTCTCCAAACAGGACGTTGCTCCTGTACGTGGACCAGAATGGGTGTTCCTTTGGCTTCTGGAATTGGTCCTGATGCTGTCCCTTGGAGCATCAAGATCAACAGAGAAGGGTCGCAGGGTCTCACCCCCACGCCCCCACCGCTCTGGCACCCAGCTTGAACGGCTTGGACCGCAGCTGCCATCGGCCAGCCCGCTCCAAGAGTACATCTTATCCAGGGCTGAGAATAAAACAGCCACCACTCAAGCCATACCGTCACCGTCACAGCAACAGGCACCCACCGAACTGCTGGGGCTGGCCGAACTTCCAGCCAGGCTCCCTGAGGACAGGTCACCTGCTCCGACATCTTCGATGCCACTGTAGGTTCAACGGCCCCGGTTTCTTCCCTCTTCCGGCTGCTTCTCCTGCCAGCATCCATAGCCCTTCTCTTGCTAGCAACATCCTGATTTCCTCTGGGAACATCTCTGGGTCCACCATTCAGAGCCCCTGTCTTGGGCTGAGCCAAAGGCCAGCATGGCGTGAGCCACGCACAAGATGAGGACGCCTGGGCCCTGTGGCCCTCACAGGAGTCCCTGGATTCGGCCGTGCCTGGAGCTTGTCCTGCACCCAGAATTTCTACCTACGTGAGCCAACGAATTGCCGTACTTGATGTGAGCTGGTTGGGTTTGGTCTTCGGACTCTGGCCACCGCGTAATCCTAACATCCTAACTTGCAAGCATGACTCTGAGGCCTCCCTTTCTCTGTCCTCCAGCAACGCGTGGAACAGACACCCCCTCCTCCCTGCTCCTGCTGACGCAGCCTCGGAGCGCCGCCACTCCTTCCGCAGGGAGCCGCGCCTGTGCTTTGCTGCCACGCCGCGCGTGCAGTGCTCCACTCGGCCACAGAGGGAAGGGACCAAGCGCTCACGAGTCAGTTTCAGAGCCTCCCGGCCAAGGCCAGCAAGCGGCCTGGTGCTGTAAAATGTAAGCGCCATGGGGACAGGGGCCGCTGTCTGTTTTAATCTCTACTGCACCCCGTGCCTGGAACAGTTCCTAGCACACAACAGATGCTTAGAAAACATTATTCTGTGAACGAATATATACATGACAGAGGATGCTATGGTTCTAAGAAACATATTTCTTCTTTAATCTGTAAGTTTGCACATTTCTTTGGGTACCTGGAATTGTAGACTAAAGCTGTGGTCCTCAACCCCTGGGCCGAAGACTGGTACCGGTCCACAGCCTGTTACGGACTGGGCCGCAGAGCTCCGCCGAACCCTTTCCGCCACCGCCCTTGTCTTCCGTGAAACTTGGGGTGGAGGCTGGGGGGGAAGGCGGCCACAGCGCAGCAGGAGGTGAGCACGGGGCCAGCGACGTTTCATCTGCATTTACAGCCCTCCCCATCACCCCATCACCGCCTGAGCTCAGCCTCCCCCTCCCCCGACCCAACCCCATCCATGGAAAAATGAAACCAGTCCCCGGTGCCAAAAAAGCTGGGGACCACTAAACTAGAGGATGTGGGAAGAGGTCATCAAAGGCTTTCCAGCTATGTCTTAATCTGTTCAGGCTGCTGTAACGAAAATACCACAGACCGGCTAGCTTGTAAACAGCAAACATTTACCGCTCACAGTTCTGGCGGCTGGGAAGTCCACAATCAAGGCGAGGGCAGATTCTGTGCCTGGTGGGGGCCTATTCTGGCACCTTCTCACTGCGTCCCGGCATGATGGCAGGACTAGGCAGCCCCCTCGGCCCCTTGTGTAGGGGCACTAATCCCTTCGCTACGGAACCCTCATAACCTGCTCACCTCCTAAGGGCCCCACCTCTTAATATTAAATATTCACATTGAAATTGGATTTCAACATATGAATTTTGGGGAGATGCAAACATTCAGACCCTAGCGAGTTGTAATAAAGGACTCTCAGAGAACAACCCCCCTCTATTTGCCTCTTTTACCCCAAAATCAGGTCAGGCTCCCAGCTGGAGGCTATTCCTATCTTCACCTACAGGCATTTCCCAAAGCTTTTTCAAACCTCAAATTGGTAGTAACCGAGGCTGATTACTCAGGGAGCACAATTTTCAGATCTTTATACCCGACAGGATCCAGAATTAGCACCAGCACCTCCAGGAGCAAAGCAACGGGGCCTCCCTGAAGGGCTCTGGCCCTGTTTATGCTGCCATGGCTGAGGCCGGTGGCAGGAGGCGCAAGGGCGGCCGGCCCAGTGACAACGTGGACCTGATGGGGAAAGAAAAGCTGTGACTCTTGACAAAAGCTCCACGTGCCGGGCCCCACGACGGCCGGTGACGAGGTTTTAGGGCTATACGTGAATACATTGAGGGGAAAGGTTATTAATGAAATACCTGCAGAATAAAGAAAAAAATCCCGTTACTGCGATTTTGGAATATGCGTCCCTCTCTCCCGCCCTATAGCTGATGGTGGATGATGTGGTTTTTTGGTAACACCAGGTTTCCCAGGATGTGCCGGAGAGGAACAGTGTAGAGGACTGATTTTAAAGCCACCTCTCAACACCATCCGGGCACCAAAGCCACTGAGACCCAAGGACCAGACTAACCCGATGGCCACCCAGCCTCTCTCCAGCCCGGACACAATGTGAAGGGGGCCCCGCTGCTGGTGGATGTCGTGAGGGCTTCACGGCCCCCCATCCCCGAGCACTGCCCCAAAGGACCAAGAGGCAGAGGTTTAGAGGGACCGAGGCATAAGTGGGACATCCGAGAGGGGGGCGCAACTTCTACAAAGTTGGTTACAAATCAAGGGTCAAAATCACTCCTTCACCATTCGCAAACAAAGAAAAGCCCCAATTCAAACAGTGAGAGGTTTGTGGGTCCAGAGACCTCAAAGAGGGTGAGCCTGATGCGGGGTGTCCCCAGCAAACACCCAACGAGCCGTGCAGGGGCTGTGCACGGCACCTCCCATCAGAGAACACGCGGGCACCTGGCAGGCTGCCCCAGGCCTCGGTCTGCACTCCTAGGAATCACCAGACACTCCCGGGGGCTGGCTAAGTCACACCCTCCTGCGTGACCTTGCACAAATCCCACCTCAACGAACAACCTGGCCCCATCGGTGCACTGGCTGTGTTTGAAAGAATGGTTCTGCAGCCCAAAAAGGGTTTCAGGACAAGGTTGGGAAGGACTTCGCATCCCTAAATTCTGAGATTCGCTGGCTATTCGCTGTCCAAAGCAAAGCGAATGGACATCATCGATGCCCAACAATCCGGCACTTCACTCAACTGTTTCATAACTTCATGTGGAATCCTACCTCCTAAAGACGGTGTCCATGTTCCCTGGCCACCATCTGGGGGAGCCCCCTCCCCAGCTCTCGATCAAAGTGGTCTGTACGGCGCTGCCCACACCTCCCCTCCAGCCCTGAGCGGTGCCAACATGCGGGTTCTGCCCTCCCCTGGCCACGGTGATGGTTGCAGCTAAGTCTTGGTCCTTCCTGGCTGTTCCACTAAGAGTCAACCTCAGGGCGTCTACCCTGGCGATGAAAGAGTAGAAAGAGGCTGCTCTTTCTACCGTCAACACCGGGTGGAGAGGGTGGAAGCCCGGAGGTGCTGGGGACACCTCTGTCAATGCACTCATGGCCGTGGGGCGCGTGGAGACAGGGCAGTGTCCTGGGAGGCCCTGAAGGACCACGCTTGAAGCCAAACTTTCTCCTGTATGTCCCAGTTCCTTGAGCCAATCAATGCCTTTTTTTCTGCCTGTCAGTTTGATTTAAGTGCCTATACAAATAACACATTAACTGAGGACCTACTGTGTGCCGGCAACCACAAGGGTCATAGAAACATCACCTACCAGCTAGGGTACACATGCCCTGTGGACAGGAACGAGCGACCACACACACACACACACACACACACACACACACACACACACACACACGGCCCCAGGCACATGGGAAGTATGGTATCACTACTCCCTGACATGCATCCTCTGGAAACTTCCAAGAGGAAACGGACAACAGCAGGGTGGACCCAGATCACACCAGAAATACACATGCAACCAGCCTGAAGGCCAGCGGGAATTTTTCTTTCCTCCCAGGCCTCAAGGTCCTGCTCGGTGCACACCCTCAGCCCGACAGCAGGAAGCCAGTGGAAGCTTCAGCCGTTTCCAGGAAAGGTAACAGAAACCAGGGCCTAGCCTAGGAGGAGCCCCCGTCCACCTTCCGCCCAGGGCCGTCTCCAGTCTTCATTGACGCTCGCCCAAGAGGTGTCTGCAGCAGAAACACCCATGATGTCAGACACCACACCGGAGTCCGCGCCGGCCCACCCTTGGACACCAGAGAACCCAGGAAGCTCAGAGATTCAGAAAACCGCCCAGGTGCTCAAGCTAGCTGCGTGGAGCAGCAGCAGGGAACTCCCTCCACTTTGGAGAGTCCTCAGACTCAAGACATACACGGAGACATATTTTTTTCCCACAGCAAACAAAAGAAATGTGGATTGTTCCCACCTTGGCCCCTGTCTTCTACATTGCTAGATTTGTTATCCAGTTTTGGAGAGACGCACAGGCCCACCAACGAGACAGAAACATTTGCGCTATGCAATTGAGCCCAGGAGTGGGGGGATGTTCTGCAAATCTGCAGGCTTCCCAGCAGGAGAATAAAACGTCAGCAACTGAAAAACAAGCCCCCTCACCCCGACATCACCACCAGGAACCCAGGACGCAGGTGTCTGAGCCCAGACTCCGAATCACAGCTCGCCACAGCCTGCTGGCTTCCGCCTCCCTGAAAACTCGTGGGCACAGAGCAGGCAGCTTGGGGAAGGTTTCCAGTCTCTGCCCCGGCCAGGGAGAGCACCCTGCCCATCCGGTCCCTCCAGTGGAAGCCCCCCAGCAGGCTGATCCACACACTTAGCATCGTCCAGGAGAGTTGTGGGGAACAAGCTCCCTCTACACCGAAATGCCTCTTAAAGGTAGTAGAAAAGGAAGTTGTTTAAAGTTCACCTGTGACCCTGCATCAGACAAGTCAAAGAATTCTTTTGTGGAGTGAACGTGCTCTCTGTGGAGTCACCTTCCACAACAGCCTCTGCACCCCCAGCACCCGAAGGGTCCCTAACCATGGTACACGTTAAATAAACACTTGCAGAATGAATGAACCATCTCTAAACCGCCCCTTGTGATCACACACTAATCGAAGACCTACTACGTCTGCGTACGGAACACAGAACCTTAATCTCTGATGTCTCACATCCTAAAGCACCTCATCCATGGCATTTCCACTTTCCTTATTACAAAAGGAAATAAGCCTTGCAGAAGGGCTGTAGCCTCCTTAGGGACAAGATCAAACATTTCTTAAGCACCTGCCATTTGTTCTAGCCCCAGCCAAGGCAATCCCGGGGACAGAGAGAACAAGACCCCAAAGATTTGACATCCTGGAACACACCCTCACCAGTGAGACGGTGTTGGCCAACTTTTTGACCTTCCAATCTCGTAGGTTAAAAATGGTATTTCCTTGTGGTTTAAATGGACAGTTCCCTTCCTATAAATGGGGTTCTGAATCTTCTTAAATGTTTAAGATCCCACTAGTGTTTCTTTTTCTGGTTCCATTTCTGTCCTTTGCATGTGGGAAGTATTCAAAATATCTAACCACCAGTGTGGCACCGGCCTGTCAGAAAGGCTGCCCTTGGGGAGGGCCAGGCGTCCCCAGCAGGCTCGGCAGAGCCTCAGCCCAGCCCTCGCCGTTTTTCTGCGATTTATTTGCTACTTTCTTGGCATTTGCAGTAGCTCCTTACACATTAAGGAAAACATCTTCTGCCTATGATATGTGTCTTTGGTGTGATTTACTGTAGCTTTCACAACGCAGAATTTTTTTATTTTTATGTAGTTGAATGCTTTGGTGTTTTGTTTTATGGTTTCTGGGTTTGGGGGTTATATTTAGAAAGGGCTTCCTCACTGGATACTATTAAATTGTTTTTAACTCTATGTTTTCTTTTGGTATCTTTAAGGTTTTTTTATGTTTACATTTCTGATCCATTTGGGGTTGACTTCGGGGTTATAGTGAGGGAAGGATCCGACTTCCTGATTTCGGGATGGACCTCCTCATCCCTGTCCCAGCTACTGAGCTCTCCGCGTGTCCTCCGCTGACGGGCAACAGAACCTTTCTCATCCGCTCGATTTCCTGCTGTGTTTGGGTCCATCTCTTTCTCACACCACTTAGAATCCTCCGGCTCCAGAACAAGCTGATGTAGCTACCGTCCCCACCCACCATTCCTGTTCCAGAATATTCCTTCCCATCCTTGCACGTGCACTTTCTCTTATGAACTTTAGATCCAGCTCATGGTTTCCAAATCAATCCTACCGCTACTTTCGCTGGGTACCATTAAGTGAATGTGTTTAAGGGAAACTGACATATTTATGATATGGAATCTTTCCACCCAATAATAAGGTCTGCTTTTTCATTTATTTCACGCATTAACTGCCATGTGAGTTGTATTTAACTCACACTTGTTTTCAGCCCAGGGCCATGTGAAACATAGGTAACTCACACCTCAGGAGCTGCGTGGTACGCACGCAGGCTGTAGCATACATGTTACATGATGGGTGGCCCTCTGGGCAAAACCCTGAAGTTTGCCCATGAAAATCTTCCTTGCTGATGTTCTTATTGTTACAATTAATATTGACACTTTAACTGCATATAACTCACACACAGAAAACAATAAAAAGTAACAAGTTTTTCATTACATTAGAAAGGATCATTTTGTTTTCAAACTTTTTATTCTATTTTCGTAATAAAACACCTTGGCCCAAGGAAAACTTTTTTTTCTAGTGTGGCACTCACTGTGCTAAGTCTCTTTCGTCTCCCCGGGGGGCGCGCCGCCCCGGGGGGGGGGGGGGGGGGTTGGGGGGGGGGAGGGGGGGGGGGTGTGGGTGGGGGGATGGTTGGGGGTTTGGGTGTTTGT